>BJBW01004922.1:2723-47146 GCA_004320125.1 Scolopax mira
CCTGCTCTGGGTGGCCCTGCTTTGGCAGGGGGTTGGAGTAGATGATCTCCAGAGGTCCCTTCCAACCCCATGTGATTCTGCAATTCTGTGTGTGGTGCCATGTGTCGTGAAGCCCTCGCTCTGGTCAGGGTGTTAGGTACCCTCAACATAAAGGATTTGTCATAAGGTGTGGCAGGAGGAAATCACAGTATAAGCTGGGATTTTCCAGTCTGCTGAGCCTTGTACTCTCAGACTTACTCATTAAGAGATTTATTATAAAAGAGGTAAAAAGGTTTACTGAAGATTTATTAAAAGGGAGAGAAATACCCTTCAGAGACCCTTACCCACTGCCTCTTTCCCTTCCCTGTGCTGACTTTAAGGCACTACTGTAAATAGCCAAGTGCATGATTGAGCAGTGGTTTGAAGAACCCCCCTACTGGGTCCAAAACTGTCTGGGGAGGTGTTTTTAAGCCTGGGGTTACGAAATGTGGCAGGTTTCTGCAGAGAACAAGGTTTGCACTCTGAGTGTACCATGGCCCTTTGTTTCCACACCAGGTGGGCTTTGCCCTGTAAAGGATGGGATGGAACCCAAAGGGTGGTCAGACAAGAGTTGGTCACTAAGCCTTCAGGGGGATGCACTATAAATCATGCTTCTCCTGGAAGGTGACTTGGATGTAGGCACTTTTGTCTCTGGGTAGGTGCCAGCGTGCAGTTGAGCCGGAGAGAGATGATGGCTTGTTGAGAAAAATGAATGGCTTTAGGTATAAAACATGGTAACCCTCCAAAAGCGTATGCATGTTTGCACTGGGAAACTGCACACTCATGAACCCTACCCTGGTGTCCCTGTTCTTCGTGGTTACCTGTTACACTCCTTCTCTAAATGGTAATGCTGTGTGGCAGTCACTCTATATTTTTTTACGTATCTGGCTAATTCTAGATACTAAAATAATTATGTTCCTGAGGAGCTTTGGGCCAGAAAAAGCCCACTCTTGTAATTGGAGCCCTGTGACCTAAAAACTAGGAGGTAATGTAATTCACGGCTCACTGGAGTGCTCAGAGTCAGCATAGAACAAGCCAAGATGGAAGATTGAATTATCTATAAAACTGCCTATGCAAAATGATTTGCTTTCTTCTTCCAAAAATGTAATAATCATATGATAAAAATACAATTTTTTCTTTTATTTTTGAAACATCAGCAGCTGAAACGAATCACTTACAAATTCTCAGTAATGGGGAGGCAGTATTGTTGTGGGTCTGCTGTTTTGATTAGCTGAACTTGTTGAAAGTTCAAGAGTGAACCCAGGAAGCTTGGGAAATAAATGTTAAGCCAGAATCCATTTAGTTTAAATAAATGGTTGCTCTTTTGGGCTGTTAAAAAGTGTCCAGAGCATCATCTGTGCTTTTACCCCTGAAGAGCTTGGCAGTTAATAACTTGCAAGCTTGGACTTAGAAGAGGTGAAGAGATAAAATTGTCTATGTTGTTAGTATTATGTCTTCTGAGTCGTGTTCACCGTGTGTATTTCCTGTAGTGTGTGAGGAAAGAAGTAGTTCACGTGCATTTCTAAAGACATCAAAATATGCATGCACTGTGTTTTACATTTACTGGAATGTAAAAATTGATTCAAATCTCATGGTTTGCTACTTACTATCAGTCCAGTCCATTGCATGTTTCTGAATCCCTCACTGACATTTATGGATTCCTTCTAATAAGGTTTTTAGTGAAAATGCTGAGATTGAGAGCAAACGTTAAATATTTCAGCGATGTACATGTTTTAAAGTCAAGTCATAATCAGAAAAAGAATAATGTACTACATTTCTTTGAAAGGCTGACAGAGCTTTTTAAAAGGTATCTTCATAATGCCTGATACCATTGTTCTGCTAGTGCTCTCAGTGGAGAAGAACAAGAATTTCAAGCTGTTCCTCTAGCTGTCTGTCCTCTTGTTACTTTGCCTACTGAAACCCAAGAGGTGCTGTTGGTCTGCATTTCCTGGATGAACAATTAAGAAAAATAGTGTCCATCTGTTGTTTATGAAAAATTTGGATGGGAAAACACCGATTAACACGTGGCCAGAGAATGGATAAACCTTGTTTTGCAAGGGACGTCCCAGAGCAATGCACCCTTGGGTCAGCAGCTGCCCAAAGAAGTTCTACACCCCAGCTAGTACTAGCCAGCAGCCTGTTGAGGTTTTGCTACTTGACTGTTGGAATCCCTTCTATTTGTCAGACAGCAGCACAAGTCACTAGTGGGCCTGGGCAGGTGGGTGGGTTGCTTAGGTTGTGGATGGAAATGTTAGTTTTGCACGTGGAACCTCTTTGAGATACCGACAAGGGACAGTGATTCTATTTTGCCTGTCCAGCAGGACACGGAACATGGTACAACTTCAGTCTTTGTCAGAGGAGGCTTGCTGAAGAGTTATCCATCACCAATGGTGCCTCCAGTTTTGAGTTGTCTCAATGTTTTCCAGCACTTGACTTGACTTCCATACCATTCAGTAAAGTGCAGTTATTTCTGTCTTTTTTTCATGCTTCACACGTGCAGTCTGAGTGTGCTATCAAGGAGTCTCAAACTCTTGTCTTGAGCTTCATGGCACGACTTGGACAGCAAAAAGTGATTCTTGGTGCCTGTGCTGAGATGCTATTGAAGTTAAATGGGAAGGTGCTGCTCATGTTATTGTCAGCATGTCCCCAGCAGTGTCCCTCCAGGGCTCAGTTTTGGAGCCAATCTCGTTTAATATCTTTATTGATGATCTGGATGAGGGGATTGAGTGCACCCTCAGTAAGTTTGCAGATGACACCAAACTAGGTGGGAATGTTGACCTGCTGGAAGGTCAGAAGGCTCTACAGAGGTACCTGGACAGGTTGGATGGATGGACCAAGGCCAACGGGATGAGGTTCAACAAGGCCAAGTGCCGGGTCCTGCCCTTGGGTCACCCCAACCCCCTGCAGCGCTCCAGGCTGGGGGCAGAGTGGCTGGAGCTGCCCAGCAGAAAAGGCCCTGGGGGTGTTGGTGGACAGACAGCTGAACAGTGTGCCCAGGTGGCCAAGGAGGCCACCAGCATCCTGGCTTGTCTCAGGACCAGGGTGGCCAGCAGGAGCAGGGCAGCGATGGTGCCTCTGGACTGGGTTTTTATGTGTCTGTATGGTGGGACTCGATGATCTCAAAGGTCCTTTCCAACCATGAAGATTCTGTGATTCTGTTTATTAGCTATAGTTCCTGCTGGCATTTCTATGGGTTTTGTACCTTAACATATCTGTCCAAACTTGCAGTTTCCCCAGGACCTCAAGCAAATGTTCTGTTTCTCTGAGCAACTAGAAATCTGAGGTAACATAAATTTATGAATCCTTTTGCTCAAGCAGTTAACTTTGAAGACGCTACCGTTGTCTCTTCTTTTACAGGGATTGCGTTTGAGCTTAAATAAAATACAATTTGGATTTATTTGAAGTATTCACCATACGCTGTGGCATCCTGTGGTGTCGCTTCTATCTGTAGTTGAAGGTGAAAAGCTGGAGTATTATTTTCAAGAGATTATAATAGTGAATGTATAGCATTTTTAGGAATCGGGAGATAAGAGGGCGGCGAGAAGCGGCAGCAGTGTGGGTTATCTAGTTTGTTCAACGTTGTTCATGTCAGACAACACAAAGCTGAAATCTTTTACATTAATTCCTCAGGGAGCGGCGTGCGTGGGTGTTTTCCCACTGCTTCCTGACAGCGGGTTGGGATCACTTAGGGCATCCACAAATCAGAGACTCCCAATTTATTTCCTGAGTTTTTCTCCCGGTAGAGAAACTTAGGGCCGGATTTATGTCAGGGGAATCCTGACCCCTTGGGACGAGCCCTGGTGGGCAAGGAACTGAGCAGGCATCCACCAGGTATTCTGAGGGGGCCAGCCACAGCCCAGGCAGGGTGAGAGATGGGTGCCTGGTCCAGTGTGGGCTCCTGCTGTACTAAGTTGTTAGGGGGATGGCTGGAGCAGCGACAGAAGAGGAGAAACAGAGGGAGGTGGCTCTTTTCAGCCTTGGGAAGGTGGAGGGGAGTCAGTGTTGCTGTCTGCGGCCACGGGAACAGGGAAGGGAAGAGAGAGGTACAGCAATTCCTCCCCACGAATGAGCGTGACTATATTGTTGTTAGGCTTTCATACAATGGGTAGTAGAGTGAAAGTCTTGCCTCACAGGGAGAAGGCCGAGGAGATGAGCACACTAGTTTTTTGTTAATTGCTAGAGGTTTATTTTGCTCTCTTCAAAGTAAGGCAGCCTAAATCCCACAGCATCCCAGCAGCTCAGTGCCTTCCTCCTCCTCCCTTCCTCTGCTCTGGCTTTCCCTTTCCGTGTAAGAGAGAGAATTTCCATTTGCATTCAGGGGGACAGCCCTGGGCTTCCAGGGATCCTTCTGGGTATGTGCTGTGTCCGGGCTGGGGGTATTTAGCAACAGAGGAATTTATATTGTCTGGGAGGCTGCTGTGCTGTCAGTGGCGTTTTCACACACACAGCAGCCAATTCCCACAGTTGCCATTGCTTTAGGCTGTTGCTTCTGCTGGAAAACAAACAGAATGGGCTGTGAGCTGAGGAATGAATGCAGTCTGGAGCTCAATCAGCACATGGCCTCCACTGGAGTGTACAATTGGAGTCGGGAGGGGAGCCCTGTAATGCTGTACAGAAAAAGGGGTGTCCGAGCACAGCTCTCGGTGCTTCTGAATGTCACGGCTGCAGTTCCTAGAGGCTTTCAGAGCTTTCAAGATGGATGCTGGATGCTTTGCCCCGTCAGCAAATTAAAGTGACTCCTTGAAGATAAACAAGGAACAACTTTCACCACTGAACCTGTAGAGTCAGTAAAGCAATCTTCCAGTCACAAGTGAGTAAATAGAAATATTCATTACTGGGGAGTGTTTCCCCAATTTCTTAGTGAAGAAGAAAATTACTCTGGCAGGGGACAGTGACTTTTTGGAAAAACACTGAGTAAGCACAGTGAGCGTATCACCTGGCTTTCTATTCTGTTGGGATGACCACATAATAACAATGCTGGGGGCTTCTCCTTTGTACTGCTCCTGCCTTCTCCTCTGGCCTTCGTGTCCCTCTCTCTGCCCCTCATCCTTCCTACGCTCTGTTGCTTGACTCCCCCTTGCAATGTGCACGCTGCATTTTCTCATGAAGTGAAATGTATGCAAAAAAACCCAATCTGGTTTGGACACTACTTAATAATTCTTCTAGTTTGCATGAAGCATGGTTCCAGACGCTGATATTTGATGATTGGCATGTTTATCACATCCACAAATCATTTTCTGATTCTTACACTGGCCAAAGTCAGCCTTTTTTGAGGCTGCTCTTTCACAGCAAAGTATCTTTCAGTCTGCAGTATTTAGGAATTTTTCTTTGGCTAATCCTATCAAGCCCTTGGAAGTACCCTCTTTATTCTTCATTCTGTCAAATGGGCTACTGTGATTTAACATAAAAACTAATTGAATTTTTTTTTTTTTTTCCATGAGTGGCTGGTGAACATCAAGCATGGCAGGGGGGTTGGAACTTGATGATCTTTAAGGTCCCTTCCAACTCTAACCATTCTATGATTCTGTGATTCTAACCAAGTCTTTCTCACAGTATCCAGTCACCTCTTGTGAAAAATTGACAGTGAGGCTTTTTTGGAGGAAAGCCTTTCATATTTTACTTAGATGCAAAAATAATTTTGTGCACTAAGAGCTTGTTGCCAGTGCTACAAGAAGCTTTCCATTCTTCCCTGCGTAAAAATGAAGACAATCAAATGAAACTTTAAATGAGCAAACTCAGTTGTCATTGGAACTTTAAACAGCACACATCAACCTGTGGTTGGTTGAGTGCTGGGAAATACAGGGAAATACAGGGAAACCTGCTTTGTTGCTTAAAATATCACACAAAGACCAGATTTTGTTGGGAAGTGAGTTGGGAAGTGTGAGATATCACAGCTTAGCATTGCCACCAGGTTCTGATTTGTGAATGTGATGTGAGCTCCCAGCAGGACAGCGTGGGCTGATATGACAAGGAATCCCTGTGGACAGAGTATTCAGTGCTCAATACGTTTGGGAGCATTTTCCTTGAAGCCTCTAGCACTTCTCATTTTGGTCATGCTATTTGGAAACATCATTTGAGGTCACAGAGATCTCTTGAGTATTATCTGCTTGGGATGGTGGAATTGTTCCAGGTACAGCAGGGGATAATCTCTGGTTAGGGTTGGCCTTCTCTCTTTTTGAAAGGAAAACCAGCAGAATCAAAAATTCGATGCTCTGAGATGGGGAGAGTTTGTGCTTTATACTATACCGTCTCTCTATAGGCATCTGTAAAATCCCATTCTAATTAAAAGGGAATTGTGAAAAGGAGTAATGCCTAGCACACATCCAGCAGGTTGTGTTGGTAATAATTACGCTTCTGAAGTTGTTAATTTTTACAGTTCCCTCTTAGGAAAAGAGGATCCTAGTTTCTAAGCCCTTTGTCAATGCTTTCCCTATCCCCTGGCAACAGCCCTCGACGTGTCTGGCTGCAAACCCAGTTATGGGTACAGGGAAACCGTGGCGGGGGATTCCCAATCTGGAAATCTCTGCTGAGGAGATTTCTGCACCATTTCTCTGCACCAATGGCCTTGCCAAGCCCACGAACCTCTCTCTGTGATGGCATTACAGGGCATGAGACTGAAGGTCAGTCGCCGAAAGCCTGAGAACATCATCTTCTATGTGCATGAAATCAATTTGTAGTTTTCCAAAGTTAATGAAGACCCAGAGGAGATCAAGGACAGTGGCAATCTCTGCCCTCTGCCATGTCTTTTCCCAGAAATTCTTCAGCTCTGGAGTTGTCATGGATGCAGCCATGGCAGGCCGTACTAAACTGATCCAAAAAAGAGAGAGAGCACTTTTTCCCATAAGCCCTAGACTTTTAATCCTAATAACTGTAAATGAACCCTGACCTGGAAAAATCTTTTCATTTTCTATTTTTCCCTTCAAGTGTGGGAAGAGAAGTCCCACTCTTAACCTTTGCACAACCACATATTAATCTAATTTCCTACTCATCCTGACCTAGTGATTTGGAAATTGTGACTATGCTTAATTTGATTTTTCTTCCTATGTTTTTATGTTATGTTTTTGTTCCTTCCCCCGTTGTTTTGGGTTCAGTGCTGGTTCCTTAAACTGCAGGCACAAATACCAGCTAGAAGACACATCGCTTGTTGTCATTTCAACTAATCAGATATTTGTAGATCAGAAAGGGTTGCTGCATATGCACATGAAAACTAGGGCTCTCTCCTGTTGTTCCTTCCCCTTCTTGGGAGGCTTTCACTGATAACTGTTTGTTTTCTCTTGTTATTTTTGCCCACCAGGATACATACTGTTGCCCTTGTCCTTGCACAGTGCTTTGGTGCTCTTAGCACAAAAGCATGGGAGAAGGTGCCTTACGTTCTGCTGTGTTTTCAGACACAGCAGCTCTAATCCAACTATGGCATCTGAGCTATGAGAGAGCCAGTAAAAATATACTTGGTCGTATATTTTTATTTAAAATTGTATTCCTGTAAGGAATGTTACAGTTAAGCCATCGGACAAAATGGCAGTAGTTGGAGTGATCGGAAGCTTTAATGGCACTTTAATGCCATTTGCTTGGCTTTAAACCATTAAGAGCAAATGTTCAGATCTCAAGAGTTGTTGTAACCTTCCCTGAACAGAAATGTTTTGGGTAATCAGAAACTTATGCTGCTTTAAATTAAAAAATAATAATAAGCAAATTGAGGTTATGAGGGAGAGTTGACACAAATATGCTTTAGAGACAAAACCCCAGCTCTCCAAAGAGGGAAGGAGGTGACTTTTTTATCTCATACATATTCCACTTGCTAACAGCTCCACCAAAAAAAAAAGAAGTTAATTTTAAGTGTAATATTAGCAAGACTTTGATTATCACAATACCACGAGCTCCATGTAACTACAGAGCATAACATCTTTTCCCATGTCTATGTTTAATTGCTGCAAATCCAGCAGTTCCCACGACTTGTTACAAATTCTTTCCACTAAAATTGCTGAATCGTGGAATTCAAGATATCAAAAATTGCATCTGTGAAAGTAATGAATCTTACATCATAACAAATCCTGAGTGATTTTTCCATCTTCTGTTTTCCGTCTTCTGCCTTCCCTTGCAAGCTTTCTACTTTTATTTTTTTGATCTCTTTTCTTTGTTGAGCCCTGCTATCCATCTGTGAGTAATATTCTTTTTTCTGAAGACTTTAGACACTAAGACACTTAGATTGGAAGGACAGTGCACTCATCTCAAACACGTTTCATGTTTTCTTACTTTGTTTGCAAAAGAAGGGTGGGATCTTCGAACTTGGCAGGAGTAACAATATCCTTACAGGCCTTTCAAAAGTCATGGTGGAAAAATTTACAGTTGTGAAATCCTCATGACCAGTGTGTGCAACCTGAGTGTGCTGACACCATTCTGTAAGGGAGCAAACCGCCTTCGCTGAGCTTCAGTGGCTGATTGGAAGAAAAGCAAGAAATTGTGGTATTTCGATATTTTTTTTAATCCTACCAGACAGTATTTTTAATAGAAAAGGTGCTGCAGATTATTAAAATAATATGAAAGGTGGTGATTTAGATTATCTCCTCACACTCACATTGCTGCATATAGATATATATATATATATACTGCAAATTCAGTAGCCTAGTGGCTCCCAAAGGATTTGACTGCATAATCAGATCGCTCTATAGCTGAGTAGTCTCTAAAGCCCAAAGTTCAATAGACATCTTGCTCCTCAGGACCACATGTACCAAAGAAAGGAAAAACATAGGAAAATTGGCCTGACTCCTTTCTGAGAAATGCAGTAGTGTTCTTGTTCTTTCTGTGAGGTAAAACAACATGTCCCTGAGAGGTTACTCTGTCCTGTATTGATTTTTTTTTTTTTCCTTCTCCCTTAAAGTAAATAAGATCAACTTGAGCTTTTTAAAACTCTTACTGGAAATCTTTCTCGTAGAAGCGAACAAAGTGTTTAAATGACTTTCCAATTAACAAAAAAAAGCCCCTTACTAATATCAATTGGCTAAATACCCATTGAAGTAGTGAAAAAGCAAAATTAGTATCAAGCCCGTGAATTCTCTTGCATTTCCTTCCCTTGCCCAGCACAAAGCAGGTGGTAGTTCAGATGTCCAGATGTCAGGCCTAGAAAGGCTCTCCAGCAGCAGGTCACCTAACTGCATGGCAAAGCAGGTCTGGGTCTGTGAGCGTGCCAATGAGTAATGACTTGCACAAGGTAAGAGTGTAGAAGCAATGAGGGACCTGGACAGGTTGGATGGATGGGCCAAGACCAACAGGATGAGGTTCAACAAGGCCAAGTGCTGGGTCCTGCCCTTGGGTCACCCCAACCCCCTGCAGCGCTCCAGGCTGGGGGCAGAGTGGCTGGAGCTGCCCAGCAGAAAAGACCCCTGGGGGTGTTGGTGGACAGACAGCTCAACAGTGTGCCCAGGTGGCCAAGGAGGCCACCAGCATCCTGGCTTGTCTCAGGACCAGCATGGTCAGCAGGAGCAGGGCAGTGATGGTGCCTCTGGACTGGGCACTGGGGAGGCCTCACCTCGAGGGCTGTGTCCAGTTCTGGGCCCCTCACCACAAGAAGGACATTGAGGGGCTGGACCAGGCTGCCCAGGGAGGTGGTGGGGTCACCATCCCTGGAGGGATTTCAGAAATGTGTGCATGTGGCCCTTCAGGGCATGCTCTAGTGCCCAGGATTGTGGGGGCGTTGGTTGTGGTATTATATTTTTTGTTGTTTTGGGTTTTATGGGGGTGGTGGTGGGTTTTTTTTGTGTTTAGACTTGATGATCTCAAAGGTCCCTTCCCCCCATGACTATTCTGTGATTCTGTGTTGCCCAGGTGGGGACGGGCAGCGTTGGGGTATGGATGTGGGCTGCTGCTGCACTACCCTGGTACCCATTCTTAGCTTGACAAGGTGCTTTTCCTCTCCCACCGTTTGGGAGCAGAGCCTCCAGCCTCTCCTTGCGCAGGTGTTTAGGGCACCTGCACTTACCTGGCTCCTTCATGAGGCTCAGCCCTCCTTGGACCAGCAGCAGTGTGTGCATCACCTGCACCCGGGGGTGTTTTGAGGGAAGATACAGAGCTATAGGGGTGTGTTAGAACCTGGTCACAAGGCATTTGCTTATCCCGTGCAAGATCTAAATAACACCGTGCTGCTCCAAGGGGAGTGCACTGTAACATAGGCTTCCCTATGCTCACATCTTCCTTTATTAATCCCAGATATGTCCTCTATATATTATCCAATATTATATATTATCCAAAGAAATTACTGCTCTGCTCTTTTCCAGCCAGGGTTAATTCCTCCGTTAACAGACATTTATTTAGTCAGGCATCCCTACATCAAAGCTAGGACGTACATCTCCTTAGAAGAATTATCTTTAGCTCTGTTATTAAATTAACAAAAAAATAATAGCTTTAGAATGTTTTTGGAAGAACAGACTATAGAGGGAGCAAAAGTGTGTACCATGCTACTTACTGCAGATGCATAATGTTTCAAGTGATCATCTGCAAGCAGATATCACAATAAAATGGAGAAAGATTAAATTTGTAATTGCTCATCATTTACCTTTATCTTGAGACATGATGCTCAGAAGCAAGTAGAAAATACATGATTGCGCAGTGTCTTTCCTGAGACAGAAGGACACAGGTGTGTTCAGTAATCTTGAAAATGAAGGAATAATTTGCCAGCTGTCTTAGAGAGATGTGGGCATCTGTGCATTCCCTCCTATTCTTCTGAAAAAAAAAAAAAAAAGGTACTCCATCTTCTCTAAGAGCTAAATACAGTTGGATTTTGTCATAAAGTAGTCTTATGGCAATAAGTGCTTAATAAGGAAAGAATTACTGCTGGTGACATTATGCGTGGACAGTCCTACTCCACTTTATACTGGGCCTGAATGTGTTAGCTTTGAGCAGAAAATAGGGGGTCCTTCTGACTAACTCTGTGAAGAGCTGAAGATTTGCTTTCCTAAAATTCAGGATCCTGACTAAGCTCCTTGTCCGTTGCGTCCCCCTTAGGACTGTGAACTCCACCAGGGCATGGTCGCTGCAGCCCAGGTTGCCCCCAGTCTTGATATCCCCCATAAGCTCCCTTGCATTGGTGGTCAGGGCCATTATACCAAGCTGCCAAATACCTGAGGAGATGTGATATTATCTATTTCCTGCCTGGAGAAGTTATCATGGAGGTACTTGAGGAACCTCCTAGCTTGTCTACAGCTCCCAGTGTTGCAGGTGCCAGGGTGGTTGAAATCCCCCAGCAGAATGAGAGCCTCGAAGCGTGATGCCTCCTGTAGCTGGAGTAGGAAGTTCCTTTTAGATCCTTTTGAGGTTTGGATCCTCTTCTTTTTAGCCCTTCCCTCGTGCTATAAAGCATAACTTGATGTTTACAGCTTTTAAATCACTTTAGTGTGGACCCAGATTGTTTTTCAGCCTCTTCTTATCTTTTAATATCCACTTAAAATGAAGTGAGCCGTTTACTGCCTAATTGTTTTAATTTGCATAATGATAAACTGCAGTGATGGTAACTGAGTTTGAAAAGCTCTCAGAGCAATTCTTACCAAAGCCAGGTAATGCCTTTCTTAGCATTGCTTTCTTAAACTAGAGCTGTTCTTATTGTCTTGGAGCATCTCAAATTCAAGGAGCTTTGGCACAGAATCACAAAAATGAGAGAATTTGCTTACTGGTCCTGGAACGGCCTTTATTCAGCCAGTCAGGTCTCTGGTGCCAGAGGATTGCACTTCTGCACAGTGTCTCCTTTGCACGGTGACAGCCCCCACTGCTTCTGCTGAATGCACTTTTGCCACAGATGCCACGGACCCTCATGATGCCACCAAAAGGTGGATTAGGATACAGGTCTTCCTTTGTCTTAGCCAAGCCGATGTCCCAAGTCCTTTTTTCCTGCGGTTGAACTCGTGGCTGCAGTTCTTCAGAGGAATCCTGTACAGATGGGATAAAAGAAAATGTGGAGAAAGGCCCGTTTAAAATTAAGGCGTGCTTTTCAGCATTTCCGTTTTTTTCCTGAAATCTAAAAAAAAAAAAAAAAAAGGCTTTCTATAATCATATGGTGTTTTCTCAAAGCAAATGACTTCCACCAAGAAAATTGGCTTATGCTGTCTTGTAGAGCAGCCAAAGGAGAAGTAATATTTACCAGATTTGACATGAGAGATCAGGAGGAATGTAAACAGAGTAGTCCTTCAAAAGACACCATAGTCAGAGCCATCATCCTGCAGCTTTGACAAATTTACAAACGTCTGTTCTGGTGCCATTTCTGCTGTACAGACCTGCCACCGTGGAGAGAAAAGGGTTTTAATTAAATGAGCAGATTGACATGTTAAACTTTGATAAGATCACGCCGTCTGGGTGGGTTGTATTTGCAATCCTCTCCACAGCTTCTTAGATGTAGGGTGCACTTCAGTGATTTCTGGGTCATTCTGAGGAAGGTGCCCATGGAGTTAACTCAGCCAAAGCATCTGTAACAAGGTATATATTGCAGCACCTCCTTTATGAGCTGTATCATTTTTCTTTAACAATTTTGGGTTTGCTATTAGGTCATGATTTATTAAGGCATTGCTACTTAGTGCTAGCCAGACCTGCCTCTGTAGTACGAGATGTATTAACATTTATTTACTGGAACTTAATTCAGTCAACGGATAGGCAGTATTAGGTATGTTAGTATTATAATAATATTAGATATATTAGATAGGCAGATTAAGAAATGCTTAGGATGAGCCTTAACCAAGGCTGTGTTGCTGATGCTCGGTCTGTTCCTCGGGGCTGGAAGAACGGTGTGGCTTGTGGAGGAGGCAGAGTCTGCAGGGATTCACACAGGAACAGCCACAAAACTGAGATTAGTAAAAAACCCCACATTGTTCTGGTTACTTACTCCGTGCTAGCAATCTGTTCCTGGGTCGATACAAAATAGTCAGCTTGAGCAGATTGCACTTAATTCAAGTGGAAATTAATAAGTAAAATTTTGCAGTGCTTTAAATGCATAATATGCTGAGTGAATTCACCTTATGCTTTGATACTTGTCATCCCTTCAACCTGTAATAGAATAGAGAAGGGTGTTTAATATGATGAGATGCAGCTATAAATAAAAAACCTTGTATAGACTCAGAAGACATCTCTACGCTCTTTAATTGTATAGACAGGTTCGGTTCCCGGGAAGGCCAAGAGGGAAATCAATTGATAATTTTAATCCAGAAACAGTTGTATTCAAGTTTTTGAGATGTGCTGATCCAACTTTTTTGCTCAACAGTCTGTTCCTGCTGAAGTAGGTGGTGTGTTCCTTGAATTGGGCTCCCCTTAGACAGTGCTGAAGTAGCCGGCGGACAGATGAAGCGTTTGGAGACCTGGTACTGCTCTGTTGGTATTGACCTCTTTAAGCTCAGGTAACTACTTATCTGTCTGCCAGCCCTCTTATCTCCGAGAAAGATCATCTTCTTTCTGCTCCAATAGTTGAGCTGATGGATAAAATCTTGTAGTCCGGGTAGAGTGTAGGAAAAGAGCTTCACACTCTCTCTTCACTGATAACAGCACTTGGTAGAAATAATAACTTTTTATGTATCCAGTTTTTTCAAAATACAAGAACTAGGAGCTAGGTTGTCTTTGAGCAGCTAGGCCACCTTTATCCAAGAGGTAGCAAGATCCCTGGCAGGTGCCCATGACTTGTGCTGCTTTTCATCATAGTTTTTGTGCGGTCACTGAAACCTCAGGAACTTGTTGAGCTGTTGGTTTCAGTTTTTTTGAAGGAAGGATGTCAACTAAATCAGGTGTAAATCCTGATGTTTTCGTTATTTGTCCTTCCTTAGAATAGTACTGGCTGTCTCCAAATTACTTTAAATTGTTCTGTCTTCGGGTGTGATATGATAGTGTGTTGGATACAGACGTGTGGAATGGCTCAGCCAAGGCTCCGTGGGTGCTTGTATTCGTGGATTTTGTGTGTGTGTGCAATTAAAGGAAGGAGTAAAGGAAAAGACTATCCAAACGGTGTAAGACCAGGCTGAGCTCAGAAATATATTGGATTGGTTGAGGGATGGTTATGATATAAAAAGTCACATTCTTCTTTCCCAAAGGAGGAAGCGGATCCGCATCTCGTGTTCACGTCCACAGGGGTCAGGGCTGGGGTGAGCCTGCACGGGTCAGGCAAGAAGAGTGTGGTGGAGGGCTCTAATGAGCCCTGCCAAAGTAAAAAGCCCATAAATACCCATTTGAGCTGGGAATCTAATACCCAAGCCTCTGTTTGTGTGTAAAATAGATCCTTCCTGGAGTGCTGGCAACAAGCCCAAATGATCCTGCCCTTTGGAAGATACTCGTAACTTCTTTCTTCTCTAGCCTGGACTGACCAAGAAATTAGTGGGGTTTGAGTAGCTGCTAAAAGTTGTGGAGCAAGTCTGATGGCTCAGCTCCAGCCGCCAGCAAAAATGGGCCATTTGTATTTATCCACTTCCTGCATCTTAGAGGAATCGTGTGTTTATGTCTATGTGACTCCTTTCTCAAATATATTTTATTAGCGTTAGCCATAGGAATAACTGATCACTTGTCTTAGTCCCCATAAGACAGCAGTTAATAGCCAGCAGACCCTTGTGATTTTAGGATTTACCTATGAGGGATATGGAAAGTGGGTATTCACTGCTCTTCTTTTATCTCTGCTTATAAACTGCACAAAAGCACTTTTGTGGACAGAAGTGAGATTTCTGCCATCTGAGTGTGTTTTCCCTTTGCCCTTTCTCAAAGTTAGGCCGATGCAAAGTACAGAAATTTAGTTTTGCCTTCCAGCTTGCTGTCTGGTCAATTATTCCAGTTTTTGGTATAATCTACTGATCCTAGCTGTCAAGTTGCAGCTAATGTGTCTGCGTGTGAGATGGGAAATGGTGGTGCACAGCAAATTCTTGCCCCGTTGCTTGCTCTCCTCTGCTGGAAGCTTTGGAATAAATGGAAGCTTGCATTAGTCCATGCCCTATTGGGAAAAGAACAGTGTTTGATCCCCTGACAGAGACCAAGTTCCATAGGATAAGACAGCTCCCTTCTGGGATCAATGCTGTGATTTATGAAAGCTGCCAGGGTCCGTATGTGTGATTTGTTTATTATCAATATTTTATCAATTAGCTGTAAGTCACATTTTCTGTAGGGCTCTTGAAGGTCCCGCAGATGATCTAAAAAGATAAAGCACTTTTCAGGAAGCGCGTTTTCATCCTCTCAGCAAAACAGATAGCAGAAATGATGGTATTGCAAAGTGTGTCTGAGATTTGGCAGGGAGCAGAAGGAATACCCAGAAGTTTCAAGAGAGCAGAGAATCAGCATGTCTCTTATTCTGTAAGCCTTTCTGTCCAGAAAAAGAAGAAATGATAGGACACTGGGTTAAAAACTGGCTGGAGGGCCGGGCCCAGAGAGTGGTGGTGAATGGAGTGAAATCCAGTTGGTGGCTGGTCACAAGTGGTGTCCCACAGGGCTGGGTGCTGGGGCCAGTTCTCTTCAACATCTTCATCAATGATCTGGACAAGGGGATCGAATGCACCCTCAGCAAANNCACCAAGTTGGGTGGGAGTGTTGATCTGCTGGAGGGTCGGAAGGCTCTACAGAGGGATCTGGACAGGTTGGATGGATGGGCCAAGGCCAACGGGATGAGGTTCAACAAGGCCAAGTGCCGGGTCCTGCCCTTGGGTCACCCAACCCCCTGCAGCGCTCCAGGCTGGGGGCAGAGTGGCTGGAGCTGCCCAGGAGAAAAGGCCCTGGGAGTGTTGGTGGACAGCTGGCTGAACAGGAGCCAGCAGTGTGCCCAGGTGGCCAAGGAGGCCACCAGCCTCCTGGCTTGTATCAAGAACAGCGTGGTGAATAGGACCTGAGAGGTGCTGGTCCCCTTGTACCACTGGTGAGGTCCCACCTCAAGTACTGTGTCCAGTTTTGGGTCCCCTGCCACAAGAGGGACATTGAGGTGCTGGAGCAGGTCCAGAGAAGGGCAACGAGGCTGGTGAGGGCTCTGGAGAGCAAGTCCTCCAAGGAGAGGCTGAGGGAACTGGGGGTGTTCAGTCTGGGAAAGAGGAGACTGACAGGAGACCTTCTCACTCTCTCTAATTCCCTGAAAGGAGGCTGTAGAGAGGCAGGGGTCGGTCTCTTCTCCCAGATCACAGATGATAGAACAAGGGGTAATGGCTTCAAGTTGCGCCAGGGAGGTTGACATGGTGCTCGGGGATATGGATTAGTGTTGGGTTGGTGGTTTTGGGTGTGCTGTGGGGTTTGTGTGGGTTCTTTTGTTAATTTGTGGGTTTTGGTTTGTTTTTTTTTTTTATTGGTTGGACTAGATGATCTTAAAAGGTCTCGAAACCAAGACAGTGCTTTCACCAGCATTTCACCATGATGCTGAGGGAGACACAGGCATATAGTCACTTCTCAGCATCTGTGCGACTTGATTTTGCTTAAGGACATGAGATAGCAAAGTTCATACCTGGTTATATCAGACAGGATGTTAATGGCCCATGTAAACAAAGTACCAAGTTACTACTACAGAGAATGTTCTGGAGTATCTGTCTTGTCTCATGTGCTCTCTGCTACAACATTTCTCATGTCTCCTGTTCCCCTCAGGAGTATGCTCTTTGAAAAGTAGCATATTTTGGCAATTTCTTCTTTTGACCTAGCTCCTGGAGAGGGCTTGTCTAAGCTGCAAGGCAGAACAGCAGCCAAAAATGTGGTCGTGCAGCTGAGAGCCCATCACATGGTAGAGCTGACAGAAGCTTCCATGAGAAGATACTGGCATGTCATACTCAGAGTTATTTGGGCATCCCTGTGGGCTGCGTGAATATAACCAAGGCAAACCCCAAATGCACAAACGTGTGGAGAAAGGCTCATATCTTACATACCAGCTGAAGTGCATTTGGACTGCAGTGAAGTTGGAAGGAAATAGTGGAAAGCACTTGGGAAGATGCAAAACCAGATGGTGCATCTGACTCTCACAGGAAATAATTTTTTGGGCCTGATTCTCATTTTCTGTGATTCTGATCTCATCTCCTGCTTGATATGTCCTTGATACGTACTTGTGGAATGCGTATAGCACAGTTTTATCCAGCAGAGTAATCAAAAGAACAGTTTGGTTTCTCACAGGAACATCTGGTGTTTCCTATCACTGTCATGCTGCTTTTAGTAATTTTGAGGGCCAAGGTGACAGATTTACATTCAATAGGGATAATTTTATTGACAATGAGAGACTTAGCGATAATGTGGAGGGCAGACACAAATCTGGACATCCCTAAATTTTCTAGGAGCTTTTAACAAAGAACCCGGAGTGTTCTTGCCCCACTAAATTCCCCTAGCAGTTGGGGATCGATGGGTATTTTAAAGATTGGCAGGCAGCAAAGTTGCTAAGTTTCCCATCTCCTTGTTCCTCCCCTTGTTCCCTGCCCACCTACGCACACAGCTGCTCCCTGTCTGGGCAGCCCGGGGTCAACTGACATCCAAAAACCTCAGGAAGACCCCACGGTGCCGTGGGGCAGACACAGAAACACGCGCTGTTTACAGAAGATGACTCTAAATGTTCCCTGGTGCAAGGCAGAGCAGAAGTGTGAGACAGCGAAGGGAACAGAGAGAGATTTCTTGCCTTTTTCATGAACCACAAGAAAGGTGGAAGGCTCTTTACAGCGCCCTCGTTTTTACTGAGGGCCTTCAGAAGTTGAGAGCCTGATCTTCCATCTTTTGCACCTTGTGAGGCTGTTGACTTGCTTGGGTGAAATGTATAAAATTCACCATTCACATGGTGTTTTATCTTCTTGAATTGCTGAGCTTGCTCAGGAGCCGTAACTCTTGTGCCTTAGAAACTATTTTTAAAAAGTCTACCCTCCAAAAAGGCTCAGGAAGCCTCAGTGTAACTCTCTGTTTTGCTTTTACACCGTGTGAAGACTCAAGGTTGTGACTTGGACACTGAAAGGGTTTCAAGCGTTCGTTGTGTGCTTGTTGGGGGTTTTTGGAGTTACCAGCCCAGTTTGTCAGCGTATGGAATCATGTTCTGTATCGTGCTTTACGCTTTTCACTGGTGATTAATGTTCCAGTTTTTGGTGGTGGTATCTTCCATAAATCATGCACCCACAGTATCTACCCTATTCCTTATGTGTGAGGTGTCAGTACATGCACACAATTAGAAAACCGTTGTCCATGTTAATGACCCATTTTGTTGCTTTTGATAGTTTTGCAGGGGTACAAACAGAGGCATCATAGCAATTAGAAGCAATAACTTCTAAATTAGTATGGCTCCTCTGGTGACTTCACTGGGTGCAGCTGGTCCTCAGATGTGTTTTGAAGTAGTTTCTCATTAGGATCAGCTCATGGGAAGTAACAGATGGTGCTTTGAGGCTAAATTAGTGAGAACTTTGTGCTCTGTTAATGCTCTTTCTACAAATAATAGCTGGGGAGAGGAACGGGAATGAAGATGCTGTTGTGGCTACCTCTGCTGCTGTGTAGATGTTACACACCACCTTGCAGCATGTCTTGTCAGCAATAGAAAGGAGTAGGAGGAATTTTGCAGCCCTTTCACAAGGGCAAAAATTTGCAGTTGTACTGCAAAACACATAAAATCAAAGGAATGTTCAAAGACTTATGAGGAGAGAAAAAAAATGTGGGAGACAATTTTACATTAACAGCCAAACAGGCCACATAACCACCTTGGTCTATTTGGTCTCACTTTACAATTAAAAAATCCACAAAACTTTGGACTTTGCCAAAATTTCATAGTCTCTTCATAATCCCAGTAACTCTCCAACTTTTTAGTGTTTACTTCCATTTTAAAATCTTCCTTTAAAAAGATAGATATCTATATTACAGCATCACAGAACTGTAGGGGTTGGAAGGGACCTCTGAAGATCATCTGGTACACCCCCCCAGCCAAAGCAGGGTCACCCCAGACTGGACAAGAACACATCCAGGCAAGTTTTGAATGTCTCCAGAGAAGGACCTCCCTGGGCAGCCCCTGCCAGGGCTCTGCCACCCTCACAGCAAAGAACAGTTTTTCTTCATGTTGAGACAGAACTTTGTGTTCCAGCTTGTGTCTGTTGCTGCTTGTCCTGTCACGACTGAGAAGAGACTGACCCCATCCTCTTGGCACCCAACCTTTAGATATTTATAAGCATTGATAGGATCCCCTTTCAGTCTTAATCTATAGATTTCTTTCTCTGTGTGTGTATGTATATATGTAAATATGTACCATACTACTCTAGCCTGGAGAGCTACTTCTGGAAAACTTCTCAGGCAGTGGCAGTTTATTTGTTGAGGTGAAGAAATGCTTGTCTTGCAAATTGATCCTGATTTATAAAGTCACTAAGTATAATCATTGGTGTAGCAGAGACTAAAGTTAGATGCCACCTTCTCACTAGCGTATGGTATGTGATAGAGCTTTCACAAAGTCATGTCCACCAGCAGTATTAAGACTTAACTCTCTGTGGTTCAGACATTGCTGTCAGGTGTCCTCTGGTGCCCGCTTCACAGCTGAAGGAACGATTGTGGCTTTAAGGGCCTTTTGTAATGCCACAAGTGGTTGTTGCTAGCCATCACCTGCATCTTTTCATTCCTTGGATCCACCATGTGGAGGTGGTTGAGTTTAGTTTGGAGAAGAGGAGGCTGAGGGGAAACCTTCTTGCCTTCTAGTTCCCTGAAAGGAGGGTGTCGAGAGGAGGGGGTTGGCCTCTTCTCCCAAGGGAATCATGAGAGGAGNNNATCTTGGGAAGAATGACTTTGCTGAGAGGGTGGTCAGGCGCTGGACCAGCCTGCCCAGGGAGGTGGTGGAGTCCCCATCCCTGGAGGGATTTCAGAAAGGTGTGGATGTGGCCCTTCAGGGCATGCTCTGGTGCCCGAGATTGTTGGGTTGGGTTTTTTTGTGTGTGTGTGTGGTTGGACTCCGTGATCTCAAAGGTCCCTTCCAACCATGAAGATTCTGTGATTCTGTGAGTCTGGTGTGTGCTGCTGCCTGGAAGTTTTGCATCTAAATGTGCTTCTGGGCTCCCACCTTGGTCATTGACAGCAGTGCTGGCATCTGTGTCTTGAATGACATTTTTTGCAACCTTTGTCTTAAGCGATTGTTTTCAGGCCACAGTACTGAAAAGCTTTGCAAAAGTAATTCCCTCTGAGACTTTTTTTATTTTTCTCCCTGGACTTGTCAGCTTGTGCCATAACCTTCCATACGCAGCGTCCTTATGGGCCACTTTGTACTCTCCTCTGCAGACCTTATTAACAGCCCTGCCAGACAGATGCTTCTGTTAATCATCCTCTGGAGGTGTTCCCCAGTGTGAAATCCTGCTCTGTTTCCCACGCTGGCACTAATTCTGCAGTGGGGGCAGGTCTTCAAAAAAACCAAGCAAACCACAAGCCCCCAAAAACCCAACAATGTGAAACTTTGTTTTTCAGGGGGGCACCCGGGTCTCTGCAGAGCTGAGAGGCTGCCCGGAGATACACTTCCTCCAGGGATCCTTTATCATAAAAGCAGTTTAAGTGACTCACTCTTTCCCTGAGGATATTCTTAAAACGACTCCGCTCATTTGATTTTTTTAGTGGGAAGAAACAGGATTTATTTTGTGCTGTCCCTCAAAAAAAAAAAAAAAGGAAGGAAAAACCAAAGAAAAAGTATCTTTTGAAAAAAAAGTCAACGGCCATATTTCCAGGACTATATTTAATATGACAGGTCTGTACAGCTCACTAACTAACGCATGGGCTGACTGGCACTACAGTCACTCAAGCAAGTGCTTCGGGCAAAAAAAAAAAAAAAATCAGCACTATTTTTAGTTCTCTTACAACAAGCCACTTGATGGGAAGGCCCGGGGAGCTCAACACCGGGATCGTGAGGGCTCTGCTGGAAAAGGCAGGAGGACGAGAGGCCCCCAGCTGATGCGGAGAACACATCACCAGCAGGTATTTTAAATCATCTCGTAAGCCTTGATCTACCCCCCCAGCCCCTCCCCAAATTAATTTGCTGGTCGCCGACAGGGCATGAAAGCGTTAGCTGGCTGGCTCTGTCTGTTCCTGCCCTTAGAGATTTCATTCCCTAAATTCCTGTCCTGACCGTCAGCTTCTAAATCCTCTCCTGTCATTTTTCAGCCCTTTGTGGGGTTTTGAGAGGATCTCGGGCAGCTTAGCGAAGGGGCAGTAGCAAAACGGGACGGAGTTTCTCTTTTGAGCGTTGTGCTTTTAAAGAAATGCAGCCGTTCCAGCGCTGGGGTGAGTAGCCTTTGACAAGGACTGCGAGCCCTTCCTTTCTGCCAGCTGTTTGAACTTGGGAAAGAAAATAGCCTGCCTGTGAGCTGCCAGCTGCCTGCGCCGGGTCTGGGCCGACCCTGGCGGGGGCGGAGGGTGTGTGGGAGCTCTGTCTGTGCACACACACACACACACACACACTCACACACACTCGCCCTGCCTGCTGCGACCCGGCGCCCTGCTCTCCTGGCTCCTCTTTGTCCCTGGCAGGGGGCTTCTTCCAGGTTGGTCCCAGGGGAAGGAGGCTGGGCCGGGAGGTTTAGGGTTTGCTCCTGGCATGTCTCATCCATCATGGGGCACTGAGGTGGGTGTCCTTTCCTGGGGGATGGAGTCAGGGCACACTGCAGCAGGAGCTCGGGCAGGGCTGGCTGTGGCTGGGGGCTGTGGTGGTCCCAGCAGCACCCACACCAGCACCGGCTCTGCTGCCAGCCTGTGTCTCGAGGGATGCTAGTCCCTGTTGTGTCACAGCCCCCCGCGATACTGCCAGGGAGACGAGCTGTCGGGGTTCAGCAGCGTGCTGCCCACCCCCTCACCAGTTCCCAGGGGTAGATGCTGTGTAACAGCTCCTGAAAGTGGGCTTTGTTTTAAGAGAGGGGGTTTCAGCCTGTTCCCAGCTTTCACGAGGTGCTGGAGCAGCAGCTGAATTTAGGTGAGGAAACTTTTACCAACGTAACATGCCTTGGTACTTTGCTGTCTTGTATTTTCACCCTTTTTGTTTTAACTCCCTTCTTGCAACGTTTGCAAATTCCTTGCTTCAGAGTCAGACCTTGACTTTGGGTCAAGGCTTGATGCGGTTTTCGCTGCACTCGTGCGTTTTTAAAATAACTACTTGTACGTTGCCCGTCACCTTAAAATAGCACGACGGGCTGCCTCTTTTGAGTTACTGGGTAGAGAAGGAAGGGGAATTGTTGAATCGCTCTGCGCTTCAGATGCATTTGAAAAGACAGGTGAAGTGGCTGTTTCATCACGGAATTTTTAGCACATCCCTGCAGGACGTGTGCCTTCACGTGTAGAAGCGCGGATGGTGGCACACACAGCAGCTGTAGCGTGCTTTGGCTTACCTTTGAATGCTCCGAGTTCAGCTCATTAGCTAATAACCAGTCAATGTTCGTGTGAGATTGGATAATGAAGGTTTTGGGGCTTGTTTTGAAAAATACTCCGAAATTTCCAAAACATACCCTGTTTTGTTCTCATTCATTCTGGCCAATCCAGGTTTTTATCCCCAGTCATAGTCTCCAGCACCGATTGCTGAGTTGCCAGTCTCACTGCTGGTTACTAACAAAAAAAAAAAAAAAAAAAGGCAAGAGGAATGAAGAGTTAGTTACTGCCTGAGCTAAATTCAGTAAGCTGCACGGTCTAATGAGTCTAGAACTCATACTTTCTGAATAATTCGGATGAATTAGTAAGGTTTTCTTCTGGAAAAAGTAGAAGTGGCTGAGATTTCATTAAAACTTCAACAAGAGATGTTTTAGTGACAGAGCAAATGGTACTTCCCTGGGAGACACTCTACACACCTGTGTAGATGAAAGCTCTCTGCTTAGGGTGATGAAATGCAGGAACTTCACTAAACTGCTGGGAAGGTTGACTGGATGTCTCTTGGTCAGTGTTGTATCTTCCCATCATCTTCCTCCTGTTACCCTGAGCGTTTTGGGGGCAGGTACCAAACACCCTGCTGCTGGCAAAAAGGTCTTAGTACCCTGTTTGTATTTACACAAAGGATACCTGTGCACGGCACAGCCCTGTTCCCTCTTAGGTAGGCCATAGAGTTCCTGACTGGTGGGTGCCAGAATTAGCCTGGCACAGGAGACACTCTCTGTGACCCACTGAATCGGCTGGTCCTGATATTCTTGTACCCCTCTGTTTTGGAAAGACACATGTCCCTCAAAGCAAAATTACAAATTTCCATTACCTCTGAGATATTACAGTTACTCTCAAGTGCCCTGCTGGAAGATAGCCCCAGATAGCAGTGCTTCAGTTGGTTTCTGGGAGTGCACCTTGCACAATAGGAGAGCTAACAGGACAGTAGCTGTAATGTTCCTGAGGACTGTTACAAAGTTAGCATGTGCTTTGTGCTAAATCCCTTCTTTCTCTTCCCCCAGACACTTAAGCCTTTTAATTAGGTCACCTGTCGTGCCCTGAGCCCAGCCAGAGAAGGTGGTACCCTGGGGGTGTGTTGTGGCGCCCCAATTCTGAAGCTTCTGATGGATATTGCAGAGGCACATCCTCCCCTGCTCTGCAGATGACCTGCCACTGCCTCTGCCCGCTCTTTACAAAACAGGATTATCCTCTGCTTGTGCTGTAATGTCTGTGCAGGCCCAGAGATGAGGCAGGACTCTTAGTTCAAGGAGATGAAGTATTTTTCTGCCGTTGTTATTCCAGTTGGGATGAAAAAGTGACGGGTTCCTCGTAAGCGCTGCACCTGGTGGCTCTTGCAGGCCAATACATCGAAGTGATGCAGCTCAAAAGCAAGTTGTTGGGTCTGGGCAGAGTTTGTCATTTAGATGTCAATTCAAAGAAATATTGCTTTCTGAGCTGTTGGTGAGGATGAGTGGTTTTCAAACTCATTCTCTTTTCACGTCCTGCCAATGCAGAGCTGTTACATTGAAACTGCTCTCTGGTTGGATTGATTTGTGTTGTGGTTTTTTTTCCCCCCTGAACTTCATTAGCTAATTTTAATTAGATTATTAAACTTCATTTTCTAATGAATCTATCTCATCCTTCTTAAGCCAAGTCTGATACAAACCCCAACTCATTCTAATCTTTAAATCATTAAATGAAGTCATTGGCTTTTCTGTCTGGGAACGTCAGATTGTTGCAGATTCCTGAAGTGCTTAACCTGAACACCATCCCTAGGCTGCAGCTCCCTCTTCTTCCAAGAATAGCTGCTTCTTCCAATACTTACAGCTCTAATACAGTGTAAAAACTTGCAAGTTCTCCATGTTCATTCCTGCTCGCAGAGGAGCAGTTATAGCTCTTGGGAACAGCTCTTGTGAAAAATACATTTTAATGGTAAAAGTTGGTGGCAGACTTTCAAAATGACCAGCAAAATATTTGGATCGTTCAGGTGGTGACAAGAAGTTGCTCTGTGATGCTTCTGAGAACTTTCCCCTTCCCCAGGTGTGCAGAGAGATTCTTAACTCCTTGTGAAAACCTGACCCCAGCTGTGGGAAAGGTGCTCTTGAGAACGTGGCCGTGAATTTTACTGTCAGTGAAAAAATAATGCAGTTCTCAGGCTTCCAGAGATTTTCCTGGCTGCTGGTTGGATGCCAGATGGCTGGGGGCTGAGTTGTGGGTCTCCAGGCCGTGTCTCATGGGTATGTAAGCTCAGGAAATTGAGGAGGGGTCCTGCCTGGAAGGTAGGAGCAGCCCAGAGCAGCTGCGACGCTCACGGTGGGGTGACCCAAAGCTGTCTGTCCCCCGTTGTGACAGCTCTCTGCTTTGCCAGGACCAGGCTTGCCTCTGAGGTGGCCTCACTTGTACCAAAAATGAAAAGTCATCTGTGGATGGGAAAGACGTCGATGAAAACCTGCATCGATAGTTTACATTTAGCAATAAATAAAAGTGAGGCAGCTAAAAGCAGTAAAGAATGTCTGTTAAAAACATATGCTTGGGAATAGGATAGAATAGTGTTTCAGTTGGAAGGAACCTACAATGATCAACTGCCTGACCCCTTCAGGGCTGAGCAAAAGTTAAAGCATAGTATTAAGGGCATTGTCATGCCTCTTAAACACTGGCAGGGATGAGGAGTTGGCCACCTCTCTCAGTAAAGAAATGTTTCACAATGTCCAGTCTAAACCTCCCCTGATGCAGTTTCGAACCCTTCCCATGCAGGATAATACAGATAATGCTCGTCTCTCTGGGCACTTAAGAGTATTTCCTGAAAACACGTGGGTGAGCTGACAACATCCAGCAGTTGTTTTGGCTTCCTTGGTTACATTCTGCTTCAGGCTTTCTTGGTTCACTTTATTCTCCCCACGGGATATCTCCACTGCAAATGAGCTGAATTTCTAATGAGAAGGTACTAAGTTTCCAATATTAAGTGTGGAAAAACCCCAAAATGTTTCCTCTAACAGTACAAACCCACCGTGCTTGTCTGTGGATTTTGAACGTGTCCTACTTGTGGAGCTGATTGTTGGCTCCGTGTCACCAGAGCAAAGAGGAGCTGTGGTTTTGGCCCCGTTGGTTCATGTCCTCCCACATCCTGCCATTGAGATCTTTGCTTCAGTATGGAAGAAAAGGAGGGAGGGTGGCTTTGGATATCTGTGTTACTTCGCACCCCTAACACGGAGGTGTAAAACACAGGCCCAGAATGACTTAAAATATTGGACAGGTGGCCACGTAGTCGCAGCCTGCAGTAAATGGTCAAAGATAAAACTGAAAAAATCTATACTTATTAAAAGAGGTGTGTGCGATATATTCATTTAGGCACTCGGAATCAGAGCTGTGGCTGCTTTGAATGAGAAACGTGTCCTCAGGAAATATTTTTTTTCATTTAAACCTAATTTGAGGAGATTTGAAAGTAGAATTCATTCTCGTGGAATTGGATTATGCCTTGATTGTTATATTTCCCTCCTACATCATCTTTTCTTTCTCAGATCCACAAACAGATTTTTTTCATTCTGGTTTGTGCTGGCAAAAGCCTGTGAGTTGGATTTTTGGACACATACGAGTGAAATCAGAAGTGTTGTGGTGGGAAGTTCTCAGTCAGTGGAAGGAGGCGCTGACACAAGGTCAATCTGTCAGGTTTAAGCAAACTCAAAAGATTTTTCAGAACCAGAGTGGTGATGAGTTAGTGCCAGCAACCTCACTGCTGCATCACAGGGTCATCTGCACCCGGCGTGAGCGATACCGGGCACTCTTTTGCCATAGAAATTAGGGATTTGGGTACCCTGAAGAGCATGTTGTTCGCTGGGCAAACTTGAGGAGGTTTGCCTACAGAAAAGGACCTGGGGGGTTCTCATTGACTGAGAACCTGTGCCACCAGCACTGTCCACACTGCTTGTGGTCCCTGCCTTTCACCAGACATGAGTGGCGATGGCCTGAGAAGTGCATTAAAACTTAAGCTAACCAAAGGCTGCCAGACAGAAACTTTGTGTGCAAGCACACCCCTCCCCCAGAGTATTCTTTGCTTTAGCTTCCTAAAAATAGCTCTTCAGAGGGGAATGAGGCTTTCAGGGTTTGCTTGTTTCTTTTTGAACCAGTTTTGAAAAGACTTGCTTTCAGCAACTTAGAGGCCAAAAAGCAGAGGACGTACTGATAAAGGAAACCTGCCCTACATCTTGCCTCACTACACGAGGTTAGATCTTTCCTGGGCATCTTTCCTTAAGTAATAACGAGAAATGGTCCACATCAAAGGGGGGTTCACGAATCGCAGCCTCTCCTCCTGCCTCCTCGGTATCTTTCTGCCCAGCATCAGTGAATTCCTTTGAAATTTCTCTGCCTCGTTTTCCTCTGTCTGCAAAAAACAATTAAGAATACTTACCAACCTCACAGGAGAGACGCACCACATAATTAAAGCTTGTAAAGACTTTAAGATCACTCAGCGAAGGGTTTTATAGGAATGTAAAGTATGTCATGAACCCAGAAAATGAGCCGGCAGAGACACAAAGGTCATATCTCAAGTGTGTCAAGGATCCCGTTTAGATTTAAAGAAAAAAGGGGGAAAAAAAAAAGTAATTTAAATTACTACAGTGTGCTTTCCAACCATACCTTAACTGACATTTGACAGCGCAGAAATCAGAGGTAATAAATTCATATGATACATGGTGAACTGGAAGGAACATATTTAGGAGTGGAAGGAATGTATTTAGGAAGAAATGTATATTGGAAAGCCAATGTCACCCTAGTCTTCACACAGGGCAAGAAAGAGGGACCCAGGAAACTACAGGTCAGTCAGCCTCACCTCCATCCCTGAAAAGGTGATGGGATAGCCCATTCTGGATGTCATCATTAAGCACGTAGAGGAAAAGAAGGTTATTGGAGTGGTCAGCACAGATTCACCAAGAGGAAATCACGTTTGACCAATCTGATAGCCGCCTGTGATGGCGTGACTGGCTGGGTAGACGAGGGGAGGGCAGTAGATATTGTCCACCTCAACTTCAGTAAGGCTTTTCACACTGTCTTGTGCAACATCCTCATAGGTAATCTTAGGAAGTGTGGGTTAGATGAGGGGACAGTGAGGTGGATTTAGAACTGTCTGAATGGCGGAGCTCAAGGGTTGTGATGAGCAGCAGAGAGTCCAGCTGGAGGCCTCTAATTAGTGGTGTTCTCCAGGGGTCAGTACTGGGTCCAGTCCTCTTCAGTACATTAATCAACAACCTGGATGAGAGGACAGAGTGTACCCTCAGCAAGTTTGCTGATGACACAAAACTAGGAGGGGTGGCTGACACCCCAGAAGTCTGTGCCACCATCCAGCGAGACCTGGACAGGCTGGAGAGTTGGGCAGAGAGGAACCTGATGAACTTCAACAGAGGCAAGTGTAGGGTGCTGCACCTGGGGAGGAATAACCCCCTGCACCAGCACAGGTTGGGGGTGACCTGCTGGAGAGCAGCTCTGAGGAGAAAGACCCGGGAGTCCTAGAATTGTCCATGAACCAGCAATATGCTTTTGTGGCCAAGAAGGCCACTGGTCTCCTGGCGTGCATTGAAAAGAGCATGGCCAGCAGGTCAATGGAGGTCATCATCCTCCTCTGCTCTGCCCTGGTGAGGCCCCATCTGGAGTTCTTTATGCAGTGGACAGGGAACTATGGGAGAGCGTCCAATGGAGGACTATGAAGAGGGACTGGAGCATCTCTCCTATGAGGAAAGGCTGAGAGGCCTGAGTCTGTTTGGCCTGGAGAAGAGAAGGCTGAGAGGGGATCATACCAATACCTATCTAGATCTAAAGGGTGGATGTCCAAAGGATGGTGCCAGGCTCTTTTCAATGGTGCCCAGTGACAGGACAACAGATCATGTTCAGTTCCATCTGAACATGAGGAAAATTTTTTTCCTTTGAGGATGGCAGAACCCTGGCAGAGGCTGCCCAGGGAGGTGGTGGAGTCTCCTTCTCTGGAGACATTCTAAATCCCTCCTGGCCCCGTTCCTGTGGGACCTGCTCTGGGTGGCCCTGCTCTGGCAGGGGGTTGGACTAGATGATCTCCAGAGGTCCCTTCCAACCCCATAGCATTCTCTGATTCTGTGGTTGCCCTCACCTTCCCCCAGGCTGTAGCAGTGCATGGGTTTATTGTTGCCCAAGTGCAGGACCTGTCACTTGACCTTGTTGAAGCTTCTACCAGCAGAAGTGCCACGGGAAACCAGTCCTCGCTGCTGGTTCCCTGAGACGCTTCACTGGGAGCTTTGTACAAAACAGGCTCTTGTCTGTGAGAGCAGCTGGGATGAGGAAGGCAAAACCCTTCACTTAGTGAAGTCCTCAGCAGTGGTGGTACTGGTTTCTTTTACCCAGCACATGGCATGTAGATAGACCAGTAAATGCAGCAGCAAACCTGGGTGAGCTGGTTTAGGTGAGATGAGAATCAATGAGGAGATAACTCCAGATTATTATTGCCATGCTGGTTGCAGCTCACATACGTTCTATCTCTCCTATTTTTCATAGAAAATAAACCCTTATTTTTATCTGTTTTTTCTACAGAGACACTAGAAGGAATTCTGAGGCACAAGTGATTTTTATTTTCGCTTGACAGATCAGGGATAAAAGCATGTCCCCCTCCTCCCACCCGCCCCGAAAAAGGCTCATTGAAGCAGGGAAAGCTTATTTTAACAATTGATTCCTGTGGCCTTGAACTCTGCTGCCACAGGACAGTTGTTCAGATTTGAAACAGCAGTTATTTTAAAATTGCTTTGAATTCTTGCCTTGAGACTTTAATTGGGGACAGAGAAGGGCTGTGATAGGTCACGGGGTAAGTTAAGACAACATAAGCTTGAAACAGGAGCAGGTGATGGCAACACTCAATTTAAAACCAGTCTCAAAAGGAAAAAGGGCAGAACCCAGGATCTGGTGTGTGAATTCTAGGAGCTGTTTTATTGGCAAACAGACCAACTCAGCCATCCAAATGGAAGGGGAGCTTGAGGGCAGTGCATCCCCCAAGGGGGTATGGCAAGGTGAAGCAGCCGGTGAGCTCCTCTATGTTTTAAATTGGTTTGCAGTTTTTGGGACGTATTGGTGTGTGAGTGTTGGACGCTCAGTACTTGTAGGCAAGCGCCCAGCTGCGGTGCAGTGGTTGGAACTTCTCCATCATGGGCACCAGTCCTGCATGAACAAATCCAGGCTGAGATTTGGTGCCCCTTACAAAAGCTCTGTCTGCGGAGACGATGCTCTCTGAGGACCTGGCTGCTGGCATGGCAGTGTGGTGCTTCTCCTGGTGGGGCAGGGAGGGCTCCCCGTCCAGGCAAACCTGAAAGGAGTCCCCCCTGCAACCAGTGAATGGAACAAGGTGTTGTGAGCTGGGACATCTCACCTGGAGACAGCTGTGAAGCCTATATGAAATAATTTATTATCAGCAAGCTAAACGCCTGGGTGTTTTTCAGGCAGTTCTATGTTCTGACTGTTTTGAAAAGACCAGAAAGTTTGAAATTCCCTCAATGGTGACAGCAGGAAGTTTCTAATACACAAACCCTTATCTTATCCCTTTTTCCTGTTGACTGCCGCTGTTGTGTCTCCTGGGTGGCAGATGGAACCAATGTTTCTCCTGTATCTTATTATGACCTAGTACAAGTTTAGTCCCTTAAACAGGCAGGAAAAGGATGAGGAGGACAGGGTGGACTTGACATTTCTTTTTGACAGCCTGTCTTCAGAGTTCTTGGTAGGATTCCCAGTGGTGGAGCACCTTAGTGGGGAAGAAAATCTTTCCTTCTTATGTTTTTCTCTAACTGCCATGACTGAAGTCACTTTGCAGCCACCATCTGGGTCAGGAAGGGCTTCTTGGCCCCAAGCAGGGAAGATGCAGTACTGCACAGCTGATGAATTAGGAGATTTGGAAGAGGAAATGCTAGATGTCACTGCTTAAAAATTTTTTTTTGGTGCTCTGCTTCCAGTTTGGGGAAAGCTGACACTTGAGGATAAAAAGGTAGCTTTTAGACTAGAAAATGTAAGGCACTGTTGGTGGTAGGTACCTGAGCATTTTCAGTACTGAGATCCAAGTGTTGCAAAAACAGATAACGGGCATGGGAGCATGGAATTGTCAGAGTTGGAAGGGACCTCCAGAGATCATCCAGTCCAACTCCCCTGCCAAAGCAAGGGGCAACAGCTACTAGAAGGAGGTGGTGTTCAGGGCATGCTCTGGTGGCCAAGATTGTGGGGGTCTTTTGTATGTGTGTGGTTGGACCTGATGACCTCAGAGGTCCTTTCCAACCATGAAGATTCTGTAAGTCTGTGTTTGTGGTGAAGTGGTCAAGTCCCTTTCTCAGAATAATGCACTGACAGCTCCAACTTGTCCCAGGGTCAATACCATCGGGTGAAGTTGGTTGCATTTCTGGTTGAAAGTGTTTGGTGTCATTGGGACCCGTGATCATAGGAAGGCATTTACTTCCATTGTGTCCGTACTGAAAAAGCATGTTTTAAGAATAAATCCTGGTGCTCCCGACAGAAGAGAAGTCTTGCTTAGAAGTTTCGCAATTTTTATGTAGAAATGATTTTTTTCTTTCCTGGAGAGAACTGTTTTATTAAGTCCTACAACAACAACTCAGGATTATTCGCGAGTGGGTTTTGTTCGTCAAAAACGAATCACGAGACTAAGGAAAAAAATTTCTGGACTTATAAAAATAAGATCAAAATTAGAATTGGAACACATCAAGAATGTACAAAATCTGTGCCGCAGCTGTATAATAGTAGCTGTTACACACCCCAGGGGCACAGAATTGTGGTAGTTTGGAAAGTTGACAGCAAATAGCAACATTAATGTAAATCTCATACTTTGTATATAATGCTAGCTTCTCATGTCAGAGAGAAGCTCTTAAATTACTTTAATTAAATCACTATATTTACCATGAGCCTGCTAGGAGAGAGATGTTAATGCTGCAGAAATAGAGATGGACAGATTTAAAATGAACAAGGTGAAAAAAGAATTACAGGATAAAGTGTTGAAAATATGCAGTGGAGATAATGCACTATAAAATACAGGTATTCTGAAATACAGCTCTGAGGAGAAAGCTGTTAATGTGATTCAGGAAAGAAATTTGGCTTTGTTGTGATTGCCTCTCAGAGGATGACCTGTGAAATACTGTGAGGTTTATTTGTGGTACCTTGTTAACAAGCTGCCAACCTTGTTACCTGAATCACAGAATCACATGGGGTTGGAAGGGACCTCTGGAGATCATCTAGTCCAACCCCCTGCCAAAGCAGGGACACCCAGAGCAGGTCCCACAGGAACGTGTCCAGGTTGGTTTGAATGTCTCCAGTGAAAGAGACTCCACCACCTCCCTGGGCAGCTTCTGCCAGGGCTCTGCCACCCTCACAGCAAAGAAGTTCCTCCTCATCTTTAGGTGGAGCTTCTTCTAGTCACGTTTGTGCCCATTTCCAAGGTCATTGTGTCTCAGGCTACCTAATGACGCGGTCTAAAAAAAGTGATTAACTAATGTGAGGCTCAGCTGAAATGTGTGTGGGCAGCAAGGTCCTGCTTTGCTCTAACCTTGCTCACAAAAATGTGCTTGCCTTTCCATCCATTTATTAGGCCTTCGGTATTGTTTAAACTGCATGTCCACCAAATCCATTCATTAAAGGCTCAGAAATACTAATGGCTTATTTTGATCGTGGCTTGGTAGCACGTTGCAGGGAACACAGGGGATGCCTGGGACAAACGAGGTCCTTTAGAACACCTGCACGTCGTTCTTTCCTGCTGCTTTCCCAGCACCTGGAGGTCCATGTTCCTCAGTCGGTGTTGGTGTGGCTGCCAGCAGAGGTGCACACTCACAAACCTGGGGTTCAGAGCTGCTTTCTGGAAGAAACGTGAGCTTGGTGAGTGCCCCTGACCTTTCTGTCCTTGCCCATAAAAATCTTTCCATTGTATGCGGCAGCATGTACAGCAGGTTGGTGTTTGCCTCCTTGAAACCCATCAGGGATTAATTAACCTTTTGTAAAAGCAAACTGCAGAAAGCAAAGCTTGCCCGTGGGTGCAGACTGCCTGTTGCCACCTCTCTCCATGCCTGGGACACCCAAATAAAAACCTCTCCCTTGCCCCAATGAAAAGAGCGTTGAAAGCGGTTGATTTGGGTTTTTTTTTGAGACTGTCTATACTTTCCCTTGAAATCTAACTGCATCCAGGGACAGAGATTATTTTGGAGGAGCGGGAGCAAGAAAAATGATGCCTTTGTTGTGAAGATTGAGAAAGCAGCCTGGTGGTTGTGGTAAAATGCCTGCACTTCTAATTAATACTGACTGAGATTGCTTAGGAGACAATAGTTATATTACCTGCTGTGGCTGATGTTGAAATGCAGGCAGGAGTCATCAGGCAGGTTTCATTTGGGGCTGTCATCAGTGTTGTGTTTCTCTTTGCCTTTTAAATCCTTTCAGGGTTTGTTAAAAGAGGAATTTGCAGAGCAGCTTTCCTTGTTGGAGCTTGGTTTGTGGTCTTATGATCTGGCTTTCTGTTCCCATCTGAAGAATTTAGGAGAAGTACAAGAGTTGGAAGAATGCGAGGCTAACAAAGCGTAAATGAGTTGAAAATAAAGATTTTTTGCAGTATGTTAAATACTGTCTGTGAGTTAGGACACAGTCTCCCCCAAAACTGCTTTCTATTTTCTTCTGTGTAAGGGACCCAGAGGTAACGGTGTCGCAGCTGGGGCCACGCAGGGCAAGGCAGGTGCTGCCAGGGCTTGGGATTAAAACAGCTGGGTCTGGGCTGCCCCACTGAGGACCCCCAAAAAAAGGAGAGGTCATTGCACAGAGATGCTCCTCAGTGGCAGAAGCCAGGGGAAGGGCTGAGACACGGTGCAAGGGAGCGAGCACATCACAGCATGGGTGACATTTCAGAACATACATAATGCTTTTCCTTGAATTCATCTATGAAACATCAGGGTTGAAAGGTGAATGCAACTGAGTACCCACTAGAGGAGAGGCACTACCTCGCAAGCACCCTTGGGGTCACCAGTTTGGGGTCTTAAGCAGCAGGTTGTGATTCTTCATTTTTTACCTCAGTGATGATGCGTTTCCTGGCGGTTTGGCTGTGGAGTACACATTGAGATGGAAGCTGGGAGGGCAGGAACGTTTGTTTGCATTGTCAGCATCATCAGTTGGGAACACTGAGAACTTGGGGGAGCTCTCCTGCTGACAGTCACCTGCTTGACTAGAAAAACTGGCTGCCTTTTCTGGGCTTCAGCCCAGGTTGGATCTGCTGGCCCAGGGAGCCAAGTGCTACCGCCTGTGACCGCACAGTCGCCACCGTGCAGTCTCCTACTTAGTCAAGACCAAAGTTCTGAGTCTAGGAAGGGAGAAAAAGTCCTTTCTGTTAAGCAGTACTTGGGTTCTGTGATAAAAGAGGGCTGGAAAGCTTGCTGGATGCTCTTGGTTGACTTGCAGCTGTACGTGAAGCTGACTTGAATTCACCACATGGGTCAGGTTAAAAAAAATACAGATAAATTTTGTTTGGTGTTTTCAAACAATAATGTTATTATAATCAATATATATTTATTTATATATTTGTTAGTAGTCGCATATAATAGCATAGAATTGTCTAGGTTGGAAAAGACCAACCATCAACCTGACTCTGATTAAAAAAACAACAACAGACAATAAATCAAAACAAAAAACCAAAACAAAACCCCCACACCACCACAAAAGAAACCCGCCACATCACTAAATTATGTCTCTAAGCACTATGTCAACCCATCTTTGCAAAAAACCCCAGGGATGGTGCCTCAACCCCTTCCCTGGGCAGCCCATTCCAAGGCTTAATAACCCTTTCAGTGTAAAAACTTTTCCTAATCTCCAACCTGAACCTCCCCTGGTGCAACTTGAGGCCATTTCCTCTTGTTGTATATATAATATATTACATTAAGATAATATTAATATGATACCAGACAGATCTGTTGTATTCTCTTCATCTTTGAATCCCTAGAGGGAATGAACACCTACCTGGGTGGGTGTAAGACTGTCTGGACAATGTTAATTAACATCGACATAATTAATAATATATATCCGAATGTGTTCATATCTATTCATACAGTTATTACAGTTATTCCCGGCTGTTAATAATGGGTTTGGAGGTGGTTTTCTTTTTGAAAGAACTTTACATTGCTTTTGAAATTGTCAAGGTTACTATCAAAATATGGCATAAAAAGAACAATATATTTCATTTTGGATTACCTTTTTTTTTTATTGCTCTGAAATGAGCATTTTCAGATTTGTTAGGCCAAGAAAACAAGCACTCTTTGGCCAGCACTCCAAAAACTTACTTATTTACATAGCTATAAAGAAAGATGGTGGAGTCTCCTTCTCTGGAGACATTCAAACCCACCTGCTCTGGGTGGCCCTGCTTTGGCAGGTGGTTGGACTGGATGATCTCTGGAGGTCCCTGTGATTCTGGGAATATATGCCATAAGGGTTAAATGCAGTACAATACAATTGGTTTAAGAGCAAAATAGTTGGGCCCTATGCTGAACCATGAGCATAACTGAAATTAAGCATTTGGGACCAACTTTCTTATCCAAGCATCTCCGTTTCCATCCTTTCAGCAGAATATAGTATATTGCTTCTTGTAGGCTGATTTATTTACCTGCCTTATTAAAATAATACTGCAGGTTCCTCTTACTGCAGCCTGGCAGAGGGTGCAAGCCTGCATGTTTCCTACATCTCGGCAGATTTTTAACTATGACAACAACTTAAAAAGTGCAAGGATGCAACTAGACCAGGTTTGAGAAGGAGACATCTGAGAAGGTGGTAATTATGGTACCGGATATGGGGCTGAGGGAGCCAAGACGGAGGTTGCTTTGCATGTTTTTCCTCCCTGTGTATATGAAAACACACCCTGAGAAGGAAGGAGGCAAATGCCAGGCCAGGGTCACTTCCCAATGACTTTTTTTTTAAACGCTATGTGAAGTCTGATACCTAATTTCTACCTACCAGGAGAAGGAATTTCAGTGTAAACTGTGTGTTTTCAGTCTCCTCTTGCCACATTTGTATGGAAAACGGTGACATGTCATTTGTTTGTGTCAATACTCTACGTTCTCATTCTTTTTGCATATTGTCTGAACAACTCAAATCCCCTAGGATTGCAATAGCCTAAATTTACTGAGGTCCTTTTCTCGATCTGTAACGTGAAGTTAAATGAGCAGAGGGACACTTTTGTCAGATGCTTGCAGCTCTTGGCATAATACCACAAAACACAAGCTCAGGACCATAAACACCACTGGTGCCTGCACTGGATTTGGAGTCCAGGGGCCTGGGCACAGCTGAGTAAAATCTTTGTCAAAGTAGAAATGCCACCTGTAGTTGATTAACGGGGCAGAAGGCTCCTTTGTGTGCCTGGGCCAGGTTTGGGCTCCATCTGCTGTAGCCATAGTTGTCATGGCCAAGGCCAAACACCGCCCCACGGGTGCACTCGTGTCTGGGTGGGTTGCTTTCTTCTGTGCTCTGGTCAGTGGGCTCTGGAGGCTGCTTCAGTGGTCAGACACAACTGGGACCACAGCCAAAAGCTGTGTGGAACCTGTCCTCTCCACCAGGGTCTGTGCAGACCACTTGCTGGTTGGGACGGGGCGCTGCGAGACGACGGACATCGTTACGTTTCCAGCCCCAGGCTCACAGTTGCTGCGCCTTTGATTTCACAGTTTACCACTGTGTATTTATTTATTTTTTTTTTTCCCCAAGCATGTCTGACTAAATTAAATTTGAAATTCCATCTTGTTTTCATTTTGCAGTCATACCGGTGCGTGCTCGAGGTTGTGCGTTGCCAAGTCTCGCTCTTGACACTGTATGTTGGGTTGAAAGTGTCACCCCCGACTTGTATCACGGTCGCCGTGCAATAGTGATACACCCGTCACACCGTCGTTTAGAGCCTCTTTAACTGTGTTTTCTCTGCCAGAACTTAGTGTGTGGCAACTTTATGTGAATCAAAACTAAGGTAAAACCGTCTGTTAACATGAAGTCTGGAAGATCAACCGCCCTCCAACTTGAAATGCCATCTTGGTGTGCTTTAACATGTGCTTTGGGTGGACTGCAGAACTGGAAGAGCATCTGAAAGAATGAGCTCTGAGTGAGTGTTAAGAGGCAAGCTCCTTTTTCTTGGATAATAGACTAAATTCTGCTTTCTTCCCTTCAGAGCTGTTGACGTTAGTGCTGTCTTCATAGGTAGATCCCTGCTGCCCTCTAGGAATTTTTTACAATGAAATATTGTCCCTATACCTATATCACAAGCTGTGGATTCCTTTCTTAATGTTCAGTCGTAACGTTATTGAAAACACTTCAGATTTCAACAGGGACTGCTGAATTATCATTCCCTATTTTTTTTGTAAGACCTTCAGGAGTTTTGCAAAGCCATTGCTGCCGAGTTCTTTAAGCCATTGGCAAAGAAAGTAGAAAGCTACTTGTAATTTAAATAAACTAAGAGTTAAAGCAGCTTTTCATTTCAGCTCGCCCTTGCCTGTCAGCAGAATGGGGCTTGTTACGTTGAACAACCCTCAGATTCAGATTTCCAGTAGAGACACGGTGTTCAGGGACTCTAACAGAAATGCAGCTTCTATCATTAGGAGGGTTTTCTACTCCACATCCCCCTCAGCAGCACATTTAGCAGGGGGTGGGCAATACCTCTCCGGATATTACAGCAAGAGGTAGGTTAAAAGCAAATCCCAAACCGTGAAGAAAGTCTTCTTGCACACTGGCAATTTGTACCTCTGATAATTAGGATGAATATTGATGCCTCATCATCCATTCTTTTACATCTCCCCTCGGAGGAGAGAATAAGCGGTATGACAGCATCGCGTGGGATCTGGCCCTTGTTATGAAAATAGTGGATTAAGTAATTGTCTGTGGTTAATGAATGTGGCTTGATTGGCCCAGAGGTAACTGCAGTGAAAAGGCCTAACTCTGGACATCTGAGCATACAGAAAGGTCACATGATATGGGGTTGGAAAGGACCTCTGGAGAACATCTAGTCCACCCAGAGCAGGTGTCCAAGTGGGTTTTGAATGTCTCCAGGACTTCCTTGCTGTGAGGGTGGCAGAGCCCTGGCAGAGGCTGCCCNNCCTGTGGGACCTGCTCTGGGTGGCCCTGCTTTGTCAGGGGGATGGGACTGGATGATCTCCAGTGATCTGTCCTTCTGTGAAAATATTGTCACCTACCCAGAGTTGGTGAAACACATAATGTGTATAATATGCTTATTGCTCTTCGTGGATGTCTCTGAAAGCTGTTTGTCTTGCATGTCTGACTTCTGTCTGGAATGTGAGGCTGTTACCCAGGGGCAGTTTGTTTGTTGAGGAGTAGATCAATCCCCAACTCCAGTTCTCTCTGTTGCTTTTTTTCTTTTTTTTTTTCCCCCTTGAAATAACCCCAGCACCTGGCATTTCACACAGCTCGGTGGTTCTCAAGCCAGAGAGGTTTTCTGTGCCCAGTTTTTCTGTTTTGCAGACTTCACATATTAACATCACTTGGGACCTGCCCTTTTCTTTGTGTCTGAGGCTTGTGGATGGTGCTACCACCTTTCACGTGATCGGTGATTCTGAAAAACCTCAGGTGCCTGCCTCCTGCATCCTCCCCCTGCTGTGTTCCAGTCACCTGTGTGCTTTAGAGGAGGGAGCAAGGACTCTTTTAGGACTGGATAAGAGCAAAGAAGCCCATTGAGCAAAGTCTCAGACCATTGCTGGTTACAGCCTGCTGGAGTGTGTCCTCCAGGAAGGAGCAGGAGGAGCCAGATGCTTATCTTCTTGTGGCCTTTACCTGAGGCTTTTGGTCTCACAGGAGAAGTTAATGCTGCTGGTGGTAACTGGTGTTCCCCCCCTGGCGTGTGGCTGGGGGCACATCAACCCCAAGGAGACAGAGGAGTGAAGGGCAGCTTGGCTGCTCTGGTGCAGTCATGTCAGCTTCCCTCCTGAAACTGGATCCTGGAGCTCAAAATAGGGCCGAGGTTCCCAGTGGGCAACTGAGCTTGAAAATGCCTCCACTGTACGAAAAAAAATAAAAGGAAAAAAAGTGAGCATTCAGCAGGCTCGGGAGGGACATGGAAAACTGCTGGGTTGGTTCTTTTTGTGATTTGATTTTTATGGCTCTGTAATCACGTTAATTCCTCTGATGGAGAAATTATGCTTTGAGTTTACTTGGGGTTTCAGTTCTTGGTTGGGACTTTTTCTATTTTTGTGAATCAAATGCTTATTTTTATACGTTTAATTTCGAGCATAGACTGTTTACGTCCTGTGTGTTTTACAGTATTTTCAGCAGAGGATTTGGGCAGAGAATAGCTCCATGACTGCATGCCATGAGCAGTCCATTCACAAGGCAGCTTTCTCACATCAATAACCATCACGTGTGCCTTGAAAACCAATGTGTCAGTGAATTTCTGTTCTTGTGGCAGGCCAGCAAAAAGTCTACACTTACTCGATAGGGCTAATCTCTGCTTGTTTCTGTAACCTCACAAACCCTCACGGAGGTTACTCTGATCAGGAGTTGAAGTAGCCCTTTTTTTCTAAGTTATCACAAACGCTGAAAAATTCAGACATCTTTTAATTTAATATTTAATTATTAAATATTTAATTTAATATTTTACCGTTTGCAGATCACATGGTAGAAAAAGCTATTGACATTACGATAAAGGTCTCTGCCTGCATTGCAGCTCTGTATAGCAGCATCTTTGTAATTCCAGTACATGGAACTTTTGGGGGTGCCCCTGGGGGAAGCTGTACTGGTTCAGTGTGTAGGGTACAGAAAGGAGAGCCTGTTTCTTGGGCACATGTACCCATGTGCCTGGGGTACAGGATGGTGATACAGTTGCTATTCATTAATTACTGTCCCCAAGTACATTGTCATCTGAAATTTTATTAATTGAATTTTTTGCGGTTTGAGGAGTCTCATCAATTTCTAATGCAGCTTTCAGGTCCCAGCCTTCACAAATGTACAAATAAATTACTGGTTCCCAGAACCTGGCTGGGACACTTAGCAATTTTTCTGGTGTCTCTGCTAAAAACATGTTTCTGAATGTTATTTGCTTTCTGGAGCCTGTGGTCAGGATCAGCAACTCCTTTTACCCTTAAAATAACTGCTCAGAGACTACACACGGAGGAAGTGTGTTGAGGTGTGGGAAACATGTTTGGCTAATTTGTTTGGTTTTTAAATAAAACCTCTCCACGCTTTCCCAGGTTAGAAAATACAAGGTTTTCTTTCAGAACTTGAGCCAATATATATATTGAGCCAATATATATTCTTCCTCCCTTCCCTGAATGCAGCCTGGGAACATTTTCAGAGAGGATTTGCTTTTGTAAGATGGTTGGCTGCTCCAAACCCCACAGGTCTCCCTCAACTCGCTCCTTGGTGCAGTAGGGTTTTGGCTTCAGAGGAAGATTGCTCCATACCTGATACATTGGGCTAACGTGTATGGATAGCAGATCCTTCCTTTAAAAAAACCAAATGCACATACAAACGAAATACCCAGCAAAGATGTTTTAGGTGACAGCTGTGTTTCGGTTTCCAGACGTGCATTTTAACCCCAAAATGAAGGTCCTCGTTTCACTCAGCTGAACTGCTTCACCTCGCCCTCCTACTGCAGTGAAAGTGTTTCATCTCTGTAGTTTGTGATGCAAATGAACCTCTCACTTTCTCTTCTAACCCTGTAATTGGCTAGGATTAGCAGTTTATCCCAAGGTAGTTCTACAGGTTACTCTTCTGTAATGGAATTGCTCTGGAATCTGTGTGCCCTGCCCTTCACCTTCCATTGTGGTTCCTGCACCTCCATGCCTACGCCCCAGAAAACTCTTTTCACCCTTGAGAAATACCTTCAGCCATTCCATCCTTCCTCATCCATGTCCAAGTAATAATGTTGGTTTTGAGGCTAACAGTACCTTTAAAAATAATTTATATGCAGGGACACTGAACTGGACTGGTGAGTGACCAATCTCTAGTGATAGGATGGCATCCAGGCAGCTGACTTAGAGGACCCAGCAACCTCCTTTCATAAAGTAACTGTGCTGAATTCCCTCTTGTGGATATGCTATTGGGTTGGTTTATTGTATGCAGGCAAGTTTTTTCCTGTGTGTAGTTAAGGATAGTTCTTCCTCACCATGTTAAGTGTCCTTCTGGCTAATTAGATACTCATGCCGGGAATGAGATAAGATGTAATTTTGTTTTGACTGCTTCCAAGGTCAGAGCTGTTGTTTGCATGGCTTCAAGCAGATCTGGTAGGCTGCTGATAACCTTGTCTGTCTTCTTTTGATCAAAGCCTCCTTTGCCCCTTGCAGGGAGGGGAAACAGAGAGGTGGACTGGGAAGAAACACACTTTTTGCAAGAAACTATGGCTGAATTCTATGGATGTAAGAGCAAAAAGCTGTGGAGTTGGCTTGGTGGAAGGTTGCTTGTGAACCTGAGTTATAGGAGCATACAGTATGAGCACATTTTGAGCAACATTTCCCTGTTGCCACTTGTAAAATAATCAGTGAGCAACTTGGAGAGAACCACACTACTAGATTTGGCAAGAGCAAGGGCCAAGGTGAGCTGGTTTGCAAGGGACGCGAAGCTTCTGGTGGTGTTGTGGGGTTTTGGTCATGCTGTAATGGTGATGGGAAGCAATCGGAGCAGTCCATCTTCTGGACAGAGAAGGTCCACTTAGGGACCCATAGCTACAACCCATAGCATTATTGGTGCCTCAACCTCTTCCCTGGGCAGCCCATTCCAACGCTCAGGGCTCTGCAGAAATGTTGTGTGGTAACTTCTTTCTTGGTGCCTTTAGAGAGCCCACCTGCACAGAAGTCAGGTGAGGATCAGCATCTGCTGAAGGTGTGAGCGTGGCACCTTGCTGCAGCAGTCTCTGAGAGAAGTTGGGCAGTCACCAGCCTCTGACACAACAGGTTGGTGCCCACTATGTTGCAGACGGTTGGGTTTGTGGGACACCTGAGTTAAATAAAGCAAGTAACGGAGCAAAGCCAGTTTTTCAGTATTGGTTGGCTGCTCACACGAGCACATATATGTGTGTGGAGTATTGAGTATTGATCCAGAGTCATCCTGAGGGCCAGGTTTGCTGGATGGGGAGTCCTAGGTGTCTTGGACATCTGGAGCCTAAACAGAAAGAGCCCAGGCACCACTGTCACCCTCCCCTCCTTGTCTTTTCCAGGGTATGTGTGTCCTTGGCCAGTAACTCTTCCTTGGAGCTGAAACTTGCCCCCATCATCCCTTCCCCAGACGTCACTCCTATCGTGGCACAAACACAGCCTTTTGTGGGCTCTTCCCACAGGTGATAGCCTTGCAATTAATGCTCCTGACCTCATGGCTCTGAAGAAGTAACCCATAAATCACAGTTTAAAAAAAAAACCAACCAAACAACAAAACAACCAAACAACAAAAGCCTTTGTGTGGAATTACTAAGCACACAATTGTATGTACTTAGGGATAAAACACAAGAGATTTTACTTTTGCACATTCCCCCTTTGCTGCTTCTTGCTCGAGCAAAGATGTAGTCCAAGGAAACACCCAAAGCAGCAGCAGCTGCTTGGTGTAATGACTCATGATCATTTCTGGTCTGGTGTGGATGGGTCCTAGGGTTACCTGAAACAAAAGCTCAGGACAGTGAAAGATTACTGTAAGTTTGCCAGCTTCCTGAGGGTGATAAGGGTGTATGGCTACATCCTTGAAGTAGCCATAGCTATGTCCTAATTGGTACAGGAGTACATACCTTAACATATGAGAGAACCCTAAAGTGATTAACAACTTCTTGTTATCCCATCCTTATCACTGCCAGCTCAGTGACCATCTTCTCCCAGAGTGATTAGCTCAGTAATTAACACATTAGCATATGGTTCTTAGCAAAGCAGAGGCCTGCCTTTGGTAACACCAGTCCTGGCAATCTTAGGTGGATACATAAACTGTGTCATTTGATGAGAAAAAATAATTCAGACTAGCTGTTTGTATTCCCCAACACAATTCAGAAAGTCCCCCAATGGATTTCATAGGTCATCACTCTGAATGTGCATGGTGTGGACATACTCCTGAGAAGTAAAACAAGATGCGTAGAAGAAAAACAGGAATAAAAAAAAGGCTATACGATTTGGGACACTGAAGCACACAGAAAAAGTAGGGAGAAAATAAAGAGGTAAATAGGAAGTGAAATTATAGGCCTGCCTTTGGTAACAATTCCCCTCTTTGGGACTTATTTTGAATATTTAATTAAGTCCCATAATAATAATAAAAAGTCCCAGTCTAATATAGAGCAATATGGGTACAGGCCCTTTGTAGGATTCAGGTATTTCCTGTGTCTTATTGATATGCCCTTCCATCTCAGTCTCAGCTTTAACGGATCACATAACTGGGAAATACTTTCTTAACTCTGGTATAATGAATCCAAGGTTTCACTCAGTCTGATTTCACAGCTTTCACAGCACAGATTTCACAGTATAAAAAACTTGAAATGTTCCATCCGGGTCACCAAAAACTGTTACCTGAAACAAAAGCTCTTGAAACCAGCAGAGTTTAGAGAGGAGATACTGCTTTATTTGCCATGGGGTGCTACATGGAAATCCACCTTATGGGGGACCCAACCCAGTATTTACACACAAAAGATTCTCATAATTCCACCTACCCAATACATAACTCCTCCATATGGGCTCACATATTTATTAGGATGACCTAATAGCCCTTTTGCACATGCATATTAAATTTTGCAGCATCTGCAAAACACTTCTGCATGAGAATGAGTTCCTCAGTGGTTCTTTGGGTAGGGACAGCCTTCCTCACATTATGCTTTTAAGGTATTGAGTCATCTCAGGACAATAAAAGTTTACTGCCACTTTGCCAGCTTCCTGAGGATGATAAGGATGTTCCTTGAAGTGGCCACAGCTCTGTCCTAATTGGTACAGGAGGGTACACTTTGACACATGAGAGAACCTTGAAGTGATTAACTACTTCTTGTTATCCCATCCTTATCGCTATCAGTTCACTGTTTTCTCACACAGTGAGCAGCTCAGTAATTAACTCAGTTAGTGTATGGTTTTATATATATATTATTGCCAACAAGGACTGAGCTGACCCAAGGGAGCTGGAGTAGAGACTTGGTAGTTCCAGGGGAGAGTCCCAAACTTACTGTTCTTCCAGGGTATGTGTCAGGATGCCTGGTCACGAAAGGAACTTTCTTGTGCCTGGTAAAAGGATGTCTGTGAAAAATAAATGCGGGGAAAATAAAATTGCCCTTGAGAATGCATCTTCTGCAACAGGTTATTTAGATTCAAAGAAAGAATTGCTTTGTGTTGTAGCTAAATCCCTTCTCTAAGCATGGCGAAACTGGCCCCCCTTTTAGCTAAGAGTTTGGTCTTTCTTCATGAAGGCTTAGCCTTTGAGAGCACCGTGCTTACCGGTAGGAGACTTTTCCTTATTTCTGGAAATATTTGCTTCGGAAGCCTCAAGTTTTGGTGCCTAGATGGGTTCGTTGGGATCTCACCCCACAACCAGGGTTCTGTTCCTATCCACCCGTTCACGCGTAACCACCATTTTATCACCGCACGCTGGAGCGGAGCTGTTGGACATCGTACCCGAGTCTGGCTGAGAAGCAGATATGGAAAGAATGAACCTTTTGGTGGCCCAGCCTGCGTGTGACAGATCTGTCTCCCAGACCTAGGAGAGTGGCATGTATGGTAGTAGTTGTGAAAGTTGCCCTAGAAGGTTGAGAGTGGAAAACTGTGAGCTTAGTTAGGTGGCTAAGCAAAATCCCGGTCACCGGGACATCAGCCTGGACCTGTGAGCTTTGGGATGTGTTAATCCATTTGTTGATCTGTCAGCACACTGGGGGCTGGAACAGAAGGTATTTTTGCAGCAGTCCAGCCCCCTAAGAAGGAGGGCTTGCAGATTGCTGCTGCCAAGTGCCTTCCATGGAATTGATAGTTAATCCTTCATTAGAGGAGAAATCGAGTTCTTTTGTGTGGCCAGGAAGGCCAATGGGATCCTGGGCTGCACAGGGAAGAGTGTGGCCAGTAGGTGGAGGGAGGTCATTCTGCCCTTCTACTCTGCACTGGTGAGGCCACAACTGGAATCCTGCATCCAGTTCTGGGCTCCCCAGTTCAAGAGGGACAAGGACCTACTGGAAAGAGTCCAGC
>BJBW01004922.1:52243-67015 GCA_004320125.1 Scolopax mira
GAGAGAGTGTGTCTGTGTGTGTTTCTGTGTGTGAGTGAGAGAGTGTGTGTCTGTGAGTGTGAATGAGTGTGTGAGAGAGTGTGTGAGAGTGAGTGTGTGTGTGTGCACAACAGGTACATCTGAGCCTTGGTGAGCGACTGATCTTTAAAGTTCCTCTGGCGCTGGGAAAGGACTGCAGGTACCAGAGCAGGGAGCTCTGCCAATGATTAACCCTGTCGTTAATTGTTAAGCTGTGCGGGGCGGGGTGGGGGTGATGAGAAACAGCTTGGGGTTTTGCACCAGCAGAATAAGGGTGACCGTGGAAAAAATTCCCAAAAGGGAAGAGAAATGTAAATGAGCCGGGGCATGGGATGCCTGTTTGCACCTGAAATTCCTCTCCTGATTAGATTAAAAAAGGGCAATTTTTTTCCAGGAGGGGAAAAGCTTTTAATTGGGGAGGGAGGAGAAGGATGTGAGCAGGGCTGGTAACGTCAGGTCGGGCTGGCACCTCCTGCGGGCGCCCAGCGCAGCCGCTGCCTGGTCCAGTGCGGCACACGCCGCCCGCCTGAAGTCAACTGGGAGTGACTGGGAGGAGCAGAGGGACCCGCGCTGCGGCAGCTCTCTCCTCTCCATCGCATCTCCTCTCCGTCCCTGCACCTGCTGCCCGTTGCCAGGCACGGGACCCAGCATCTCCGGGTGGAAGCGGTGAGTCCCGGGAGTCGGAAGGCAGTAAAAACAAACGGGGAGCCCTCTAGGACCATCAGGAGGGGAGCTGGGGGTGTAAAAGGAAGACGTTATGGACGGAGAGCCCTTGGGACAAAGGGGCTGTTGTTTCTGCTTCTGGGATGCAGGGATAAAGGGAGCCAGCGAGGAGTGTTTTATCCCGGAGGATTCTTCGGGGGCCTTTTTGCTATTGTTCTTCTCTTTCCCCTCGCACACCGCAAAGCGCTGACCTTTTCCCGTGGGATCGGAGTCTCTGTTCCAGCTGGGAGGAAGAGGTCTGTCTCCCCCTCCCAGTGCAGGCACTTCTGTTTGAATGGAAGATAGATCTTTTTGCTGAAACTCTTTTGTTGTGGCATTGCATAATAGACAGTTGTCTTGCTGCAGGAAAGAAACGAAAGGAAAGAGAGAGTCAGAAGGAAATTGTCCCCCACAGCAAAATTGAAGCAGGGAAAAAGAACATTGAAATCACTTCAAGCCCCTACCCAAGATCTAGAAGACCACGGATCTCCTCGCTCCAGAGGAAAATACACTATTATACAAAAACTCCTCAGCAGTCAGCGAGGATGAGCTGTCGTGGTGTTTCATCTGGATGCAGCTGGTAAAGGAAAGCTGTGGAGGGAGCTGGGGTCTCTGGCCTGTATGATGCCTGAAGACAGAAACGATGGAGTCCGCAGCCCGGGTGCCTTAGCAGCGGCTCCTTTCCTTCCTAAAACCACTTACAGGAGAATTAAGCGGTGTTTTAGTTTCCGTAAAGGTAGGTCTGTTCTGTGTCCTGCTTTACTGGTCCTGCCAGGGTGTCTGAGCAGCCAGGGAGGCCGGGGGCAGGTGAGAGCACCGAAACAGAGGTGTCAAACTTGATAAACTGTGCAGAGGGCTAAGTGGTGGGATTCAGAGGTGTGTGATGGCTTGGCGTGTAGCCCCGTAACCTGCTGTCCTCTGGCAAGCGCTGCGGTGCCGCTGCATCCTCCCTTTGCCTTCCCACCTGCTGCTCGGAGCCAGGTTTCTGCTGCATTGCACATACTCCTGCTGAAGCAGAGCATGGCAAAGGGGGGAGAGGGGGAGCAAAAAAAAAAGGTGCTGGCTTTCCAAATATGTCACTCGGAAGCGCCGGAAGGCAGAGGCATGTCTGAGAGAGGGGATGATGAGGTGCTCACGGGGAGAAACTACTTCTGTGTTAAGGACAAAAAAACTCTGTGTGGGGGAAGGGGGATATTGGTGCTGCTTAAAAAACTGTGCTGGGCAGAGAGAAATGTTTGGAAGTCGGGTAAAGGATCATCTAGTAATTTTTCCTGGGTTCCCGGGGTGCAGCCCCTCCGAGAAGAGCTTGAGCTGTGGATTCTTTCCCCCTATGTTGTGACGCAGCAACTCTTCGTGTCTAAAACTCCAAGTGAAGCTGCAGCACTCGAGGCAGAAGACAGAATGAGCGAGGCCACGGCGCTGATTTGCTTTCCTCCACGTGCCATTTGTTTCAGCTGCTTCCTTGTACACGTTTTCTGTTAAGAGCATCATGACAAGGACAGATCGGAGCTGCAGAATGCTGGCTCCAACATGTTTTAACTCGGTCCATGTCGCAGAATCCCATGGGGTTGGAAGGGACCTCTGGAGATCATCTAGTCCAACCCCCTGCTAAAGCAGGGCCACCCAGAGCAGGTCCCACAGGAACGTGTCCAGGTGGGTTTGAATGTCTCCAGAGAAGGGGACTCCACCACCTCCCTGGGCAGGCTCTGCCACCCTCACAGCAAGGAAGTTCCTCCTCATCTTTAGGTGGAGCTTCTTCTAGTCAAGTTTGTGCCTATTTCCTCCCTTTGTCCTGTCCTTGGGCACCACTGAGGTCAACAGAAAGATGAACATTAACTTGACTTTCAGTTAAGCCTTTACTTGGGGAAACTGGGCTAACTGCACTCATCTTACTAATTGGCATACCAAATTATTGTCACTTCATTTGCAGATTATACACCTAAGTATAAAAAAAGGCAAAACCAGCCTTTTGCAAACCTCCCCAGTAGCTGCATAGAGCAGATCAGTTAGTTCTAAGCTGTGCAGAAAATAAAATCAGCAGGGAAAGCCATTGGCTAATCACTGGAAGAACTACAAGGGAGTCATGACGTTTTATGTTTAGGCAGAGGTACATCATCATCTTCACTGCTGATACGAGGTATAGAACCCTTCCTGGACATCCGGGTAAAAGCTGCATTGTGAAAAATTAAATGTCGGACCTCCTTGGAGGTCATGTCATAGGAGAAGTCAGTACTCGGAGAGCAGAGTCTGAGCCAAGTTGTCTTTTAAAATCCAACGTAGCTAAGATACTCTGTGGTACCACCACAGGAGCCTCCTGAGAGCTCATGCAGGGTAAGGGAAGAAAGCAGTAACTGAGGGTAACTTTGCTGGCATGAATGAAAACATTCAATAACATGGTGAATTTGGGTGAGCAGAGTCTTAGAGGAGGAGATGGCATTGGCTACAGTCAGAGAAATGGTGCAGGCCCTGATGTGATCAACTGTGATAAGTTCCCGGTGATGTTTTTAAAATTGCCTTCTTTCCTTTCCAGCCTGTAGCTAGTTCTGCTCTTATTTCAGAATTGTTCTTTCCAAGCGGTGACCTCTGGTGTGCAGCTGTGCTAAACTCCAGGGCAGGAGTTTATCTTACCTTATCTACTGCTGGCATCCCACTGTCTGGTAGGAGAAGGCTTGAAGGGAAGAAAATCATAGAGTTATCTAGGTTGGAAGGAACCTTTAAGATAATTTAGTCCAACCATCAACCTGATCCTGTTAAAAAAAATAATCACTAAACCACATCTCTTCAAAGTGAGTCAGATGGGAACAAAATTCTGCCACCCCTATTTTTGGTGGGATTTTTCCTCACCTGTACATTACAAAATCCTGTAGAGAAGAAGAAGATACTCCCTGCCTTTGACTCACTCGGAACAGCACTTGGTGCTGGAGAACACTGGAGCAGAAAGCTGAGAAGCAAGAATAATTTAAAACTCTGCATTAAGCGTTTTGTGGCCATGACAGCTACTTCTTTGTGTTATTCAAGGACCTTTGTTCCCAGCCCTGCTTTTGAAAGCCTTTCACCTGACCTGTTACTTCCACTGTCAATGAATTATTGATGGAGAATTGAGAGAGCTCAATTAAAATTCTCATCCAGATCCTAAGCCAAGAGCAATTCCTTTGACTTTAACCTTTCTGCTCAGCACAGCCTGATCTCAGAACTTGTTTCGGAAGGGTGGGAGATCCTCTACAGCACATCAAGAGAGGACACGGAGGGACATGAGCCCTCTGTGCTTTATGCTGGGAGCCACGTTGCCATCTGAATCTCCTTTTCTTCCTCGCTGAATCGGAAGCTTGGAGTCCATAGACTCCGAGATGTGAGCCCTGCATGTGCTCAGCTAAGGAAATTATTGACTAACAGCGTTCTTAGGTTTTAAAAACATACCCTAAGGCTGAATATGTACCGCTGAAGATCCCCCAGTGCTTTCACAGCCCTTGAGCAGGCACACACAGAATTGGGATATAGCACTGTAGCTCTGTCCTAAGCTTTCTGGCTTTATCTGTTAGGCTTGGAAATCCAGTTTCTCAAAATGTTACAAAACTTCTGCCACGGGAATGTTCCAGTTAATGAGTAACCGCTCGGCGTGCCCTTTACTAAGCATGTGATTTTTCCTCTTTGATGTTATGGGTGATCTTGGCTTAATTGGATATAGCTTTAAAGACCTACAAGAGCCTCCACGAAAAAACAGCCCTGCTGATTAAATCTGACGACTGGTCAGAACTGGAACTCTGTCCGTTTCCCTGCCTTCCAACAGCCGTGGGGAAGCCAAGCTGCTGCCTTCCTGAGTCTCAAAGTTTCTTGGTTTTGTGTGTTTGTTGCTCCTCTGGCACCCTGTCCCACGGATGAACCAAACCACAGGTCAGCACTTCTGCATCTCTGCTCTTTTTTTTTTTTGCAGAGTAATTGAGATTTAAGAGGAGAACTTGGGTTTGGCTTACAAGAGGAATTCTGAGGGCTGTGTTTTCTTTCCTTCTCCATGGAAGTGTTCTTGTTTAGTTACTGTAGTGGAAATTCACTTTTAAAAAAGAGCATGTGAAATTATGTCTGTGGTTTTGTAGTCTCCATAACATGGACTGTCTTTTCCTTGCTTCTCTGTAAAGAAGGTGCTGTGGTTATCAGGTGCAGTTGATGGTGTTCCCCATTGTCTGCCTCTGCCAACCCCTGCTGTAATTGTGTGTTTGCAATGACAATCCGTCACAGCCTTGCCTTTGCTTCATAATAGTCAACGTCTTAGTCTTTAGAAACAATCTGCAGGATCTCTGTAGTCCTCAGTTGCAACATAAGAGGGGATATAAGCATTAGTGATGGTGGGAGAAGATGCATCTTACAGGGCATTTTATTCCGAAAGAGTGAAAAAACCCAACAGACGCTGGAAAGGTGAAGAACAAGGTGTAAGTCATGACAAGGTGACGTGGAAGCAGAGATGTCATGTTTTTGCCACTTCTACCCCTGGCAACAGAGTGCTTTTTCCATGAGGTATCAGCAAGTCGGTAACTTCAAGTCAATATTTATTCAGGCTTATCATGGCTGGTTCCTTTCTTGGCCCAGCGCTGCCTGGTGCAGTGTTCTGCATTCATCAGGTAAGACTTGGAGAAATTCGGCCTGGTGTTGGAAACCAAACCTGCCAGGATGAATTCCAAAGCCAAAATAGTTGGAGAATGCAGAGTGTAGTAAATGGTGACTTCAGAAGCGCTTCAGGGTGCGATGTGGTCATCTCCCATGAGACTGTATCCAACCTGTCAAAGCTGAGGCAACTCATGTAGTTATTGTCTCTCCTTCAGGCATTCCTAGCTATGTGTGTGTAAAGCAGCTCAAGAAAAGTCCCTTATTTACAGTGGACCTTGCTGCAGTCAGTTGTGGAAACGAGTCCATATTTAACACTTAAGGGACCAGAACTGGGAAATTTAAGTCTCCAGTTTGGATTTTCTTGACACTGGTTACTTCTCCATCATATCAGGTCTTATTTTTCCTTAGCTATAGGTTGGGGGTTTTTTAAGTTTTTTTTTCATTCAGTACTTGTAATTCACTGCTACAATACAGAACCAAGTTTGTCATATCCATTTAATATATATATTAAAAAAAATTATATATTCCCACTGCACAAACCAAACCCTTATTCTGATTTTAATCATTATCTTTTAAACATGGTTTGAAAGCCAATTCTAAAATGAAAAAAAAAACCAAACCAAAAAAAGGCAGCACCCCCAAAAATGTATTAATCGAGAGTGATGTGTTTTGACAGCAGTGTCATTACTAATAGGAGTTTCAGAGCAGCTTGGTGGGTTTGAGAACTTACCATTTCCTCTGCAATATGCATGTTACTGGTTAAAGCATGGAAAGAAGGAAGTATAACCAGTAGGACACAGGTTATTCATATTGATTGTACCGTCAGTGGGCACGAGTTCTAATTGAACATCATGTAACTGGAATGTTCTACCTTATACTGATCAATTTTGTTTGAAAAGAGGCAAAGCCTTTTGTGTGTTAAACCACTTCACTCCCTCTGCTGGCTCTGCTCCTGCAGATACTTCCCAGAAGTGATCAATGCGCTCCACTCAGCATTTTTTAGACAATATTCCAAATATTATGTTCACTGAAAAAAAAAATAAATAAAAAAGGGAGGAGAACAGGACGATAAAACTGGAGGAAGTTGAGCAAAGGGCCACCAAGATGCTTGGGAGCTACAACATATGCCCTTTGAGGTGGTGCAGAGGGGCTTGTTCAGCCAGGAGAAGGGGGACACTGAACAGTAGCCTTCTTGAATATTAAGGAGGGCTTTGAAGTCCCCAAATTCCCATAACCACACAGATTCACACTGAGTGGACCTTCCTCCAGCAATCCACTACTTTCAGAAGGAGAGTCTAGAAAATGGAGGGACATGAAGATTCCCTGTATGTTGACCAGTAGCAACCCTTAACTCAGACCAATACAAGAAACACAAATTCATTTCATACTCTTGCCATCTCCATAGGCAGTTTGCAGGAATTGGTAAGGTCTGTAAGAATTAAGAAAAGATAATTTAACTCCTCTGCCTGCAGGAAGAGGCTGAGCTTTGCAGACACCAAATATTCCACGCCACTCTGTACAATGCTAAGCTTGACCTGCTCTAAAATTTCAAAAATTCCTTTTTTAATGGCTAATTGTTGGGGTTTGGGGTTTTGTACGGCATGAAAAAGAGTGAGCTGCCAAAGTTACTGTGTGATGTTCAGCCTTCTTACTGACTGCTGGCTTTGGCATTCACAAGCCAAAATGGGTACCATGGAAATCACCAAATAGCTGGGCATCAGTTATTCTCTCCAGTTATTTCCTGTAAAAATAATTGCACTTAAATACAAACCCCAGGCCTTCAGTATGGGCAACTGAGAGCTTGCGACCCACTCGCCATGGCATCCCGGAGCACATGCAAGGCAACTTTCACCTGTACAGCTGCCCTGTGAGTTACCTTTCTTCTGTTGGAGGAAAAATGTACACATTGCACATTGAAGGGTACCCTGAAGGACCTGAATGCTACCTTAGCTGGTGGTTAGTTGTTCATGTAATTGTAATTTATGGGCGAATGGAGTTTTTGGGCCAAAAGCAGAAGTTGACTAGCTCAACCTTGATCTTTCTTTAGAAAAAGATGGCTTTGTTGAATTTTTTTAAACCAGTAGGGACTGTGTGTGTGTGTGTGTCCTTCAGCAAAGGACACAAGTTGACTTACTGCTTTCCTCCCCTCCTCTTTATAGACTAATTGGAAAAGAAGCTGTCCAAACCTAGGTAGTTACTTGGTCTTTAGTTCCTGATAATGACTCATTGCCTTGCATACATAGAAATGGAATCACCTTGCTACAACCCATATACTCTTCAACAAATGGTGGACTCAAGAGAAAGCTTCCATCAGTGGTGACGTGCCTGAACGTTATTGTGATGCTGCCTCAGCAGCCTGAAAGGGAAAGGCAAAATAAGTCTTGACCAGTAGCTTCTTTCCAGTGGTAACAGTGGTACCATCAGGTTCGGGGTGGTTAGTTCTCTCCAAAAAGTCCATGTTCTTCCTGTGGTTAAGTACTAAAGCAGATTTCCTGCAGTTTGTCTGATATGTTTCACCTTTCATGTCAGGATCTTTCCTCACATACACAATTAATTGTTGCTAAAGCAGACAGCGATAATGTAATTTGTAATTCATTATAGGAATGGTCTTTGTTTATGTGGGGAAACTTGATTAATAATTTGTTTTAGTAGCAATGGAATCCTGAATTATATTTATAAATCTTTTGCCTTCTGTGTATAAAGATGGAAAAATGTAAGCCATTGAAATTGATACAGGAACTACTTTTTTTTTTTTAATCCATAATTAGGCATGGACCAAAGGAGATGGAGATGAGGGTGGAGGCTTTTGAATCAGTTTTGTAACAAAAAAATCCCATTTGTATTATTTCCATGTTTTCCGTGCTTACAGTCCGAAAAATCATTTACAGTACTTTATTTTAAATAATTTTTGAGTGTTGAAGGTGAGAATAGAGCATTTTGTTCCGAAGAGAGAGGTAGGTTAAGCATCCATGCATTTAACCGACCTCTATGTCGCGTGGGTTGTAACGGAAGACAGGAGCTCCTCAGATGTTTTTATGACTCTCAGCTAAACCACATCTCTCTTTTTCTGGCAGGTATTTTTGGCCAGAAGCTGGAAGATACCGTCCGATACGAGAAGCGATATGGGAACCGCCTGGCTCCTCTGCTGGTGGAACAGTGTGTGGATTTTATCCGACAGCGGGGGCTGAAGGAAGAAGGCCTTTTCCGACTGCCTGGGCAGGCTAATCTTGTCAAGGAGTTACAGGATGCCTTCGATTGTGGAGAAAAGCCTTCTTTTGACAGGTAAAATCCTCCAGCTGTCTCCTACGCTCTGAAGCCTAGACAGGACACAACCTGTTCTACTGCCTGACCCACAGGACTGTAAAACACGTGGCAGCAGCAGACAGAATAAAATGGGTTTATAGGTTTTTCTATATGTTTCCTATTATCACTTTTAAATGTCCTTTTTTTTTTTTTTTTTCCCCCCTGACTTCGATTTCAAAGCATCTCTGGAGAATTTCCATTTGTGAAAAACCCGTTAGGGAAAGTATTGCTAATGGTTAATCATAAATATCTGGATTGCCTTGATCTTGGTATCGTTTGAAACAGAGGGGTGATGCTGGCATTTAGTCAGTTCCACAAAGGAAGAATTCCTCCTATCACCAGTTTCAATACGATGTGTTACCTGTAAAACTGACTGGAAGGGAAAGTCTACATTTATGTGTTCTTTAATCATTTCGAGCCTTTGGTCTTAAAATAAAAGTCTCTGTGACCCTAACAACAAACCGATGTGGTTTTGAGGGTCCAGACCTGATTTGTACTCCAGTATTTATACGGTTTTGCAAAGGTAATGAGAATTTTCTGGTCCAAGGAAGAACCCAGTCCTGTTCACACAGCTGGGCAAGACTTCAGTCTTTTCTCAGATTACTTTTTGGTGCAGGTTCAGCTCTCCTCCTATATGCATTGATAGCAGTGGTTCACATACTGAGAGTGTGCAGTCAGAGAAACAAAACCAGTGGATTATGATTGCCACATAGCCTTTTTAACTCCAGTCAACATTAATATGATGGTAATGAAAGCCCAATCCAAGAGGCTGTTCAACAGCTGTTGTCCCCACTCTGTGCCCTAAGGGGTATCCGTAACACCCCTCCAAAATACAATGGGGAGGAAGAGGCAGGCAGCATTTATTTTGTGGGAAAGTACCAGGAAGCAAATTGTAGCTTTAGTCTTTTGTGCAGAGACACCTGTGATGGGAACCCATTTGCTGTGCTTGAAGGTCTGTGTGTCACAGGTGCACAGAAGGCAGGCATCTGTAATGCTGCTTTATCTCCAATAATTTTCTCAGTCCTGACCCTCACTTTAAGAAATGGCAAGAATTTTTAATGCTCTGGGGGAAAAAAAAAAAAAAGGTGAATTGTCTTCCTAGTAGGTTTATTAGTTTATTAGGGTTTATTAGTGTCTCGTTAGAAGGTGAGAGTTGGGATGATTGACCAGAGGAGAGCTTAAAGGAGCCAGATGGCTGGGGGAGTGACAGTGTTAGCTGCTACATGTTTGTACCAGACTCACAAATACTTTTCAAATAGTGTGTAACTTACTTAAAAACAGTAAAGAAGCAGCAACGGGGTACCTTTTCCTTACTTGGACATTAATGTTGGTCATCTCTGGCACAATCTCTACCAGAGATACAGGTAGGCAAATGACAGAAACAAAAGGTTATTTTTTCCACACAGAATAATTGTGGAGGAAATGCATAAGAAAACACCCTCTCCCTGGCCCCCCCCCCCGAGCTGCGGGATGATGATGTGCTGAACACCCCACCGAGAGCAGTGTGGAGTTCTGTCTCTTCAAAACAAATGAGACCAGGACTCAGACACATCCTTTTTCTTTTGGCAAGGTTATCTGGCAACATCTGCAGCACACACTAATGAGCCCCAGGAACAGGCGTGCGAGGTGAGCTGTAGCAGATGAAATGGGGAAGAGGTTTTACATGCTGCTGCTGTGACGAAGGCACATCATCTCTCCTATAGCAATTAGAAACATCAGCAGGAGCTGCCTGTAAATCTCTGGTCCTGCAGTTCTGCCTCCGAAGCTCAGAATTTATAGAACACTGACCTTGTACCTCAGCAGATCTCACTGTGAAGGGTACTTTTTCTGTTTCCTTATTCACATTTGAATTCGGAGAGTGAGGTATAGCAATAGCCCAGAAGTAAGGCAGACATAAATTCTGTTCTGATCTCTGCCATTGTTTCCACTTGGCATTTACTTTTTTTTTCCTCCAGCCTTTTGTTCCATTTGTAAACTTTATTTCACAGTGTTTATAGAGTGATTACCTTGCTTAGGGTAACTTCTCTTTTCACGAGTAGAATCATGGTCCGCAGGTTTGGCGCAACCTATTTGGCAAGCTGAGCTCTTGGAAAGTGGCCACAGTATGAAAAGTTACTGTAGAGAAAAGAAAAAAATGTATAGGTTAGGGGTCCATGCTTACTTTGTCTCATGAATCTCCAGATCCACTGTGTTTAGTCTGAAATCATCTGTCCTTATTAGGCAAAAGTCTATTAGTAAGGAATCTAGCTAGGTTCTGAATTTACGGTTATGAATTTACGTTTTGCCCATTCTCATACATCACCAATAATAAAAATCAGGGTTTTTTTTCTAATTTTTCTACTTGCAGTTAGAGCTGAGCTGAGGGTTTTGTCAGTGGGGCACAAACCACAATGACATCCAGGTCATCCTTCCCTAGCGACGCCGGGTCACTGGCTCTGGCTGGGGGACAGACTAGCTGTGTCATCAGCATTGGAACTCATACAAAGAGCTGATGTCTGAGGAGTTGGCCATTTTTCATACTGACTTTTTTTTTCCCCTGTGTGTAAGTGCACACAAGTCAAACAAAGACTTTAGAACAGGTAAAGATGCTTTGGAATGTGTGTGTAAGCTCAGGTATATGTTTGTGTGAGAAATTATGATTAAATAGTCCTTCTTCTCCTTCGGCTTTCAGTAAAATATGTAACTCAAAGAATTAAAAAGGTAAATTGTATAGCCATGATAAGTAGTCCTTTGAAATGCCATCATCTTACAGACGTTGGGAGATGGGGTACAAAGGCACAGATCTGCTCTTTTACCAAAAATTCAGGTGGTGTCCACTGGAGACCCTGCCTTCTCCCCTCTCGGGTACCCATCCACACCCCTTTGGCAAAGACGACCATGGAACAAATGGAAATAGGACAAACGGGGCACGTTTGAAAGAAGTAGAATAGTTGTGCTCTAAAGAAAATGCAGCCAAGTTTTGAAATGCTAAAATGTGTGATAAATAGTAGCTTGCATGGGAGTTACCAGCTGGATGTTTCGATACTGATGGCAGTTATAAAAATGCAGGGGGAATCCAGGACAAGTCAGAGAGTGGCAAAAACCTTCATTTGAACTTGATATTATAGTTAGGTAAGGTGTTGCTGAAGAATCATGAGCTCTGCCTATGGAAATGGAACCAGTATTTGAAATTTCTCAATCTCGCAGAATGACAAAACCCAGTATCTGGTCTGAAACATCCAACGTTCCTGACCTCCCCCCAGAGTGTGAAAACTGGAACTTCCTTTGGGTGAAGGAAAAAAACACAACCGAAAATTGTATGTCAGTTTAAAACCAAAAATCAATAAATACCTCACTCCCTCTGAATGTATCTGCACATACTGTGAAGTCTGCTTTAAGGAACTAAAATGCAATTAGGCAATCACTCATGCTTGCTACTATTGGAAATATAATTGGTATTTCCAGTGCAGCTCTACCTCTGTATAAAATTGTCCCCTCCGGGGAATCCATTTTGCTTGCTCTTGGGGTATTTGCTTCTCTTGGCTCGTGTGGCTTATATTTTAAATTTAAAGTCCCTCAGCTCCTTTACAAATCATACATTTATGACTATTTGTTCTGTAAAATTAGCACAGCGAGTATAGCACCCCATAGGAAAAACAGAATAAGGGTTTGTTCTACGACTTCTATCTATAATGGGTAGAAAAACTGTGTTTCTCTTTTTGTATTACCTTTTTTTTTCATTTACTGTTCATCACAATGACTACCAGATCACACGAGAGTTGATTGCTTAGGGAGAAAAAAATGTTTGAACACTGAAACAAATATTAATACTTCGGTGATTGATTGATGGACACGGTTTGGGTGGTCTATCACTGATGTGTATAGTCCAGTAGTTCAGAAGAGTTTAAAATTATGTAGCTCACCTGCCTCTGTGTGTGTGTGTGTGTGTGTGTGTGTGTGCACAAGAGAGAAGGAAAGCATATAAATGCATAGTTAGCAAAACAAAATCCCTATTATGTTCTCTCATGGGTCTCTAAAGAAGAAGCCTGTACATAAGAATATCTTTGTTTAAGAGCAGAAAGTTCCCCACAAGGAAAGGCCTTTATTCCCTCCCTAGGGGGAAAGTCCAGTAATCCCTAAACAAAACATTTTTATGTGAAATGGAGTCTTTACTAGAAAGCTGGCTCCTGACAAACACAAATGGCCTTAGGACTTTGAAAATTCCTGTTGGTTTCTGCCCATTCCAGGCTTCCTTCCTTGATCCTCACAATCTGCTCATCAGTTATGCCTCTGTAGTCACTTCCACATCCTTTCTAATTCCAGCCCTCCTAACCAGAGTCAGAGAATGCTGTAGGGTTGGAAGGGACCTCTGGAGATCATCCAGTCCAACCTCCTGCCAGAGCAGGTCCCACAGGAACGTGTCCAGGCGGGTTTGAATGTCTCCAGAGAAGGAGACTCCACCACCTCCCTGGGCAGCCTCTGCCAGGGCTCTGCCACCCTCACCCCAAAGAAGTTCCTCCTCATCTTTAGGTGGAACTTCTAGTCAAGTTTGTGCCCATTTCCTCTTGTCCTGCTAGCAGGAAGAAAGCCTGAGAGTGGCACAACTTAAAGACCCAGACTAGTAATTAAATACACATTAAGAGACCCATTTCTAGCATGATGCAAGGGTCGTTAAATTTAAGTTTAACTGTAGGAGAGTGTGGTTTTAGTTATTGGCAATGAGTGAACATTTGTAGTTGCTTCATGTGAATTTCAGAAATGGAGTTGGTGTGTCAACTGTGATTTAAAATAATTTAAAAAAAAAAAAAAAGAAAAGGCAGCCGTGCGTTGCACTTGCCAGTGACAAATGACTTCTTAGATGGCCATGGTCAACATTAAGAAAGGATGACATTTTGTTATTGCGTGGAAATTCTGAGAGTGTGTTTTTTAAAGCATCCTTATTTAGGGATGCAAGATTTGTGGCTTTCTCTTCCAGGTTGTTTATTTGTGGTGGTTTTCCCTGTTATATGTATATATACTTGCAATATCTGCAAAATCTTGCAGAAATTTAACAGCCTTTCCAAACAACCTATCAAATGATAATATAATTTAGCAGAGTGTTCACTGGAGCTGGTTGATTTTTTTCCCTGATGGAGCCCATCTGTTTCTTAGGCCCTTTCCCCACCTCACCTGAAAGCACTATTTAAGGATCTATATTTTTTTAAGTAGGATCTAAGGTTCTAAGAACTTCCATAGAGTTTTTTTTCATTTGTCTGTCCTGAACTGCTGTCTTCAGTGCTGCTTTTAGAGTGTCCCTCTCTAACCTAAATGAATTGCTTGCTGTTTTAATTGCTGAAGTGTATGTCTAACTCAGAAATGAAGTCTGTCAGTCTTCAGTATCCCTTGCAGTGCTAACTCCCCTGATGGGGTCCCTGGAAGGTAGCATGGCTTGTAAAATTCACGAGAGCAAGGACAAAGGAGCACAATACATGTTTGGGTTTTTTCTCTCTGTCTAAACAGAAATGTAAGAATTAAGATCAGTGTTAACTTAAAGTAGAGCCAAATTCTTGTGGCAGCAAGGAGAGGACAGACAGCTCGGGGCTTAAAATGGTAAACACTTCCATATATGTTTCACAAGCTGTAGGCAAAATTTCAGCTGGTAGTTGAAGTAGGCCCAATACTGCTCGCACTGGATACGCGTTTTATAGGAAAACGTGATGCTTTGAAGCATCAGGGGAAAAAAAATATCACACAGGCCATTCAACCAGCTATGACCTGACCTTTGAATTTCCAGACTGAAGCTCGACTCCCCCAGTAGGTTGAACCACTCTGTGATTCCCATGAATGTTACTGGACACAGGCCTTGCCCTCCCAGCTGGTGAGCAGTGGCTTCTCAGCAGTGACTCCAGACTCAGATGCTCCAGTTCTCTCTACGTGCAGTTGTGCACCCTTGTAATACTCCCTTCATGGTGCTCTCTCAGTGTTTCATCACTGGTTTATCGTGTGCTGTAGCATCTCGCTGTTTCCAGACTGGCAGGAAAGGTGCACACCCAGAGCCACTTGAACTGACCCCCCTGTGTCAGGAGAACATCCACACTGATCTAGAGAAAGACCTGGGAGTCCTGGTGGACAATAGGATGCCCAGGAGCCAGCAATGGGCCCTTGTGGCCAAGGCGGCCAATGGCATCCTGG